>VUQI01025201.1:11465-44982 GCA_015106735.1 Paratilapia polleni | reverse complement strand
TTACAGATGGCTGTAGACACTCACTGTTGTACCTCTCTCCTGACCTCCTCCATAAATACTGACGATGATTTGAATAAAAAATTTCAAATTTGGATTCATCACTCTATCAGACCTGTTGCCACAGATTTTCAGTCCAGTTCTTGTGTAATTTGACATACCTCAGCCTTTTCTCCCTGTTTCCCTTCCTTAAGAATGACTTCTTGACAGCCACCCTTCCACTGACACCATTTCTGATGAAGCTTCAGTGAACAGTAGATGGATCAACTGAAGGGCCAAATGCATCTCTCAGGTCCTGTGTCAGGTCTTTGCTGGATTTTTTCCTATTTCTTAAGGACATGACTTTGAGATACTGTTCATCTGCTGTAGATAGTTTTTTTATTATTATTATTCTTATTATCTTCACCACTACTATTAATGATGACTACCACAGCCAATTTAAAAACAGAGAATACCTAAGTAGCTGAGGAAAAAAGCTCCAAAGATTTTATTGCATGAAAATCTTATTATGTAACTTTTTGACAAACTGCATTTAAAACTAGAAGTTTTAGAACTGAATTACAGGCAGGCTGCTCCTAGGAAACCTTGCATTCTTTTTATTCTTGCAAATTTTATAATGCAGCCTTTTTCAATTTAAATTAAGGCAGAATGCAGTTTACCTTATGAAACAGCTATATGCTGCACTTAGTCGAGGTATTACATTGATGGTATGATTTTGCCAGGTTGTAGTACAAGTTCATTTGCAGGTCAGACACACGCCTGCAGCCAACAAACTTGCAACACACTCTCACTCACAGCATGTGTTCATCATAACTCCTCGTTTATGAAGCTTTATGCCTTCTCTGCAATCCTCCTAAAAATGAAGCTGTTTTCTATCAGGTTGAGCTCATCTGGGGAATACATATTCAGAGAAATTACACATTCTGCAGGCGACGCCCACTTGATTTCCTCTGGGTCCTGAAAAAATGAGAGTATGGAGGAAGCAAGGGAAGTGGGGGTTGTGGGCAAAATTAAATTATGCCTAATTACCAGAAGAGTTGATACCAAATTGAGTTGATATGCATCTTTCATGACTTAACTAGATATCAGACAACGTGGGTAAGCGTTGCATTGTAACATGAGTTGATGTGTAAAGGTGATAGTGAGGCACTTTTGATGGCAGGAGTTAAGAGAGTGAGCCCAGAATTATCTGATCTGCTGGGGTTGTGGCTGTTGTACTTTGGCAGCTTTCCCAAATTTGGAATTGAGGAGACACAGGGGGAAGGTTGTTGTTATTGTCAGGGGTACCATACCTTGTTGAATCTGTCACGAAGCCAAAGTACATCAGAGTACAAGCGGGGACGTCATTCTGAATGTCATTTTTAATTGAAAAATAAATAAGAAGTGGCATTGCCTGTGGCTACAATTCAAGCATGTCATCACTGTAGTATCATCTACAGTATGTTGTCCAAATTAGTATTCATCAAATTGTCCGGGAAAAATCCCTGAATGGTTTTGGGTACTGCGTACCAATTTCATGCCACTACAAGTATCGCTCCCTGAAGTGAACACTGTCCTGTCCTTAAAAGGAGACAAGTGACGTTATCTGACCCCAGCACTGACGGCTGATGATGCCTAGCACAAGTGTTACGATAAACAATCAAAGATACTGTGCATCACACTGGTGTTTCAGCTAAACACTTTGCCCCGGTAATTAGAGAGAGCTCCATCTTACTAGGAGGTCAGATGTTTGATGCTGACACTGTTGTTGAAATGCCCTGAAATTAAACACTGCTTGTGAATGCCTTGCACTGTAACGCCTGCAGTTTAGTGTGTCTAACCCCCCCCCAAATGATGGGCTGAGGATTAAAAAAATTGTAATGGCTGCAATAAGCTATTCAGTGGTACCTTTGGGATGGCGGACCTTGTGTATTCAGAGGTGCTGGAACATTCAGAATTGAAAGTAAGTAACAATAGGAGCATTTTAAAACAGAAGCCCAAGTTTGAAGTGAATACATAGTACTCAACTAAGCCAAGAAGCATAATAAACACTTTCAGAACAGTCTGTCCATGTCTGAAGTGATACAGTGCAATGCATTAGTATGCCTTTCTTCAGGTTTACTTTATTGCTCTGGCAATAATTTACCCCCTTTTTTCCCTCAGTAAAATCAAGCTGATATTGCCCCATTTTACACAATAGCCGGGTAACAAAAATCAATACATAATGCATTTTGAATGGGTGTACAGGGGTGCTGTAAAAACACAGAGTGACATTTAATTGCTGTTGCAAAGATACAGACATGTATCGATAAAAATGAGCTATAATGCATCAGAAGACAAGTCATAGCTCATAGCACGTTAACCATGAAGGTAAGCCAAATCAAGTGTCAGTTTAGGCTAACAAACAGTGAGGGCACAGTTGCCTTTGTTCTTTTCCCACCCTTGTTATTTTCTGATTGAGATCACCTGGGTCTTATTACCCTTGTTTCTGCTTCATCTATATACTTGGCGTGTTGTCCCTCAATCTTTGTTGTTTTGTCTCCTCATCTGCCCCCTGTTTTTTTTTATCTTCCCTTGTTTTCTCCTGCTGGATCCTGAATTTGTAATTTTGTTGCATTTTTTTTTTTTTTTTTTAATCTTTACTTAACCAGGAAGTGAAACTCTTCACATTAAGAATCTCATTTGCTGCTTAAAAACATGGTGGCAGAATAGAAAATGACAAAATAAATGATTGCTGTTGAAGCTAAAATTGAATAGAGAAGCGCATGGAGAAAATAAGCAGTTTAATTTAAATAAGTGCCATCTAACTGAATAACTAGCAGACTCATGGATATTGTGGTGAGTTTCACGTAGACTCAGGCGACTGTATTGTTCACTGTTCTGGATTTGGAAAATAATCTGCTTGGACACAAGCTTGCAGCAATTTGACAATCAAGTGTCAGTTGAAGCTAACAAGCAGTCTGGGCAGAAGTTACCAGCAATACATAATTTTCCATTTCTTCCGAAGTTGGTAGCTTTCTTAATCTTAAGAACATTTATATCAGGGGCTGTCAAGTTTTTGAGGACAGAGTGCCAATTTAGGAAGCTGGCCTATGACTGAGGACCACACAGCAAAAATGTACACATGTAATGTGTCTGTTCATAGTGAAGTAGTTTTCAGTAATTTTCAAGGTGGAATTTCTTGACAACTGCTGTATTTGTTAGGAAAGTTTAGTCTACTATGATGACAAAAGCAAAAGAGATCCAACTGAAGAGAAATGCTTCTCTGGTCTCGTTGTGTGCTGTTATATACACTCCTGTGTGAATTTTAGCCTCAGTTTCCTGTTCTTAGCTGACAGGATTGGCACCTGGTGTGGTCTTTTGTTGCTGTAGACCATCTGCGTCAAGGTTCGACGTGTTGTGCGTTCAGAGATGCTTTTCTGCATACCTTGGTTCTAATGAGTGGTTAGTAAAGTTACTGTTGCCTCAGCTCAAGGCAGTCTGGCCATTCTCCTCTGACCTCTGACATCAAAAAGGCCCAGAGAAGTGCTGCTCACTGGATATTTTTTCTTTTTCAGACCATTTTCTGTAAACTCTAGAGATGATTGTGTGGAAAAATCCCAGCAGATCAGCAGTTTATGAAATACTCAGACCAGTCCGTCTGGCACCAACAACCATGCCACGTTCAAAATCACTTCCCCATGCTCGGTTTGAACTTCAGCAGGTTGCCTTGACCATGTCTACATGCCTGAATGCATTGAGTTGCTGCCATGTAATTAGATCATTAGATGACATTAATGAGAAGTTAAACAGGCGTACCTGATAAAGTGACAGGTGAGTGTGTGTGTGTATATATAATATGACATGTCAAGTTGGAAAGTCTCACAAAATGCCCACAGACCTAATTTTGAGAACCCTGGATTTATATCCTACTTTTTTTTCTTATTCCAGTAAAAGAAGAAATGTTCATGTTCACTTAATACTGAACCATCACCCACCAGTCACCGGTTAGTTGTACTCCAGCTGCGTTACATCACAGAGATTGCCAGAAACTCTTTACCAAACACACCAAGCGTACACAGGTAAGCTCAATTTGTACTTCTTGTCCACACCTTAATTCACCCAAAGCCGGATTTTGACACTGGCTCAGGTGAAATGACCAGGCTGCCCTGACCACTAAATCAAACGTAAACCCATACTCGTGTGCAGCACATATCTCCGTAGACGGAGTTCATATTGGAATGGCGAGGTGACAGGAATTTTGAACTATGTCAAAATCGGCACATATTTTACACTGGAAAAATATTCATGGCTAATGTTAAAATATTCATGCCATGTTGTAGCTGTAAAGAGAGTTTGACATTGAGAGGATGTTGGCAGAATTCCATTTAGTGAGTATGTAGGAGCTCTGTGGCCAGCAGCACAAGACTGTGGTAATGCATTACAGTAACACATTCACTTCCAAGTGTACATTTGTGTTTCACCCCGTGTGTGTGTGTGTACACATGTACATATACTGTGCACACACACACACACAGATATGGCATTTCCACTTTTTACTGCTCTTTGTTGAACTACTGCTGCATCTTGGCTGCGTTCCCTGGAGCAGAATCAAAATATTGCTCAGCTGTTTGAAGTTACACAGGAGAGTCCTTTAACTAGTTTGCTCAGACAGTTTATTCTACAACAATTATTGTATGTTGGATGCTGGGGGAATTGCACAGAAAGGGCTGCTGACCACCCTGGCGATTGGCTCGGCAATGCATTTTTAGTACACACTGTTTGTCAGGTCAAAGTAAGAAGAGTCTTGTTGCTTTATGGGAAAACAGGGCATTCTGTAGCCACTTGATCTATATTTAGCTTTTTAGAGAAACAGCAAGGCACTGACAGATGACTTAATTATAGGATCTACAGTATGTGCTGCTATCCACTTCAATATTGAAGAAGGTACACATTTCTTACCACCTTAAATAATTAACTTTAATTAAATTCTGCATTGAATTATTAACATTAGGCAGTGATCTGTTCCAGTCTGGTGGGGCTGCAGCAACACTAACAACACTCTCTCACATCTCACACACAAATGCGCACTTTCTTCTACTTCTACATCGAGGCTTGTCACTGGCCAAAGTCTGTAGGTGTTCTTTAACTTGCAGGTGTGAGATTGTGAATCTGTCCAACACTCCCTTCCTGCTGGGAACAAGCATGTGTTTTGGCTTAATTCAATCCTCATTGCATTTTTTTTCCCCCCAGCTCAGTTGGGCTTTTACCAAAGAACCATGGTAATTAAAATATACAGTGATGGAGAAAAAAAAACTATCACCCTGTACACGGTTGTAGGAATGTACTTGTTGTTGTTAATGTATATACCACAAAAAATATTTTCACATTAAACTATGCTGTTCATTTCTGAATCTGTTTATGTTGCTGTGAAAAATATACTGTGCCAACACTTGAATGTGAGAGTGAAATGTTGTATTTAGACACTTTCTTATAGTTGAAATATTAGTGGAAGCATTGGCACTATTTTTGTATATTACAATGCAGTTAATGTAAGAAAAATCTAGTACTCTACATTTAGGATTTCATTAAACTGGAGCTAATATGCTCATTTTCAGCTCCATAGTTTCATTCTTGGACTCTAATGAAGAAGCTTTTGTCATAACCAGCAAATTCACTACCTTGTTACAGACTCTGAAGCAAGACCCAGACTCACGCACAGAACTCAGTTTAGCAGGTTTTGTTGTTACATAGGTAAGTGAATGGACAAAGGGAGTTATGATCGGTTGAAGTTCACAGGAGGTTAAAGGTTATCGGCTCAGAGACAGGTGTTTGATCTGTCTGTGGAATAAGCTGTGGGGGGTTTTGCCAATCAGGTGTTTTCCAGGGATCCAGGAGACAGTGGAGGGTGGACAGGCAGGCGAGTCTCAAAAGGTGAGTGAGTTCAATTCCTTTACTTGATGGAGCGGAGCAGCTCAGCATGACAGCTAGAAGCATACCTGTAAAAATGCTGACTGAAATAGAAAACCTACTCTCTGTGTTATCCTGCAGCAGAAAATTTTATGCTCTTGCTAAGGGCAAAGTCACACAGACCTAGAGACCAGTTGGCAACTGCCTAGCAACCACCAGTCTCTAGGGGAAAATGAGTATTTCCCCAACCAGTTGCAAGTTGTTGCTGGAAGTTTGTTGGCAGTCGCTGTGAAATCGATTCCCACAGCCGCCCATAGTTTGTGTGGAAGACGCTCACCAACGACTCGCCGAGTGGTAAAGAAACCGTGAAAAGTACGTTCACATTCAAACTACATGTTGCACCTTTTAAAACGTGTTGGTTTCAGTGGTAAGGCACAACTTTTACTCTGAAGGTTAGCGTTCACCATTATCACTTTTTCAAGTTTTACTACCACTCAGTAGTTTGTTAGCAAATGTTTGCAGACAAGTTGGTGTCTTCAATGCAAAGTATTGGTGACTGTGGCAATCTGCTAGTGGCCAAAGCAATCGCAAGGAGGTTTTTGGTGCAGCACCTCCTCTGTGACTGATTTCACCCAGCAACTTCCAGCAACCTCTCGTCAACTGGCCAGGAAATATAAAAAAAAAATTTTCCCTAGTGACCAGAGGTTGCCAAGGGGTCGCTGACCGGTTTCCAGGCCTGTGTGACTAAGGCCTAAGTGACTGCCTTTTATTTCTCTTCATTGTTCCTTATAATTGACAAATAAGTGCCAGCACAAGTGAAAGTGTGGAATTATAAAGAACAGCATAGCTACTTTGTAAATTCGACTATTGCCTTAAGTGAAACAGTAATTCACACGAATTTTATAAAGACAAGTTCTGTGATGTACATTGTTACTGCATGCAGACCTGACTTCATAGATGATACAGCCCTGTCTTTTAGAGTTAGCCCAGCCGACAATGGAGCTTCATACCGGGCTCTGTTCCTTTTGTGAAGTGCTGTGAACAAATAACACATTATTTTTTTGACTGTTAGGTTAAAAAAAACAAAACAAAACTGTATCTCGTGTTTTCTTGTGCCTTTTCTTTTTTACTTCTTCACATCTTTTGGGAGACATCATTATAACTGTAAATATGCCCACTGCCTCAAGAGAAAATGTGGAGGCAGTTCAATTATCAGGACAAAAAAAATAAATACTGATATGTTGCTTAAAACTTGCAGTTCGCCTCCTTAACATTGCCTCATGGTTTTTTTCAGTAAGGGCATCCCCTCTCCGACATCAAACAGATCCAGGAGTAGAAAAATCCATATCTAATAGGTGCATACACAATTGTGACATTATTTATATGACAGAAAAAACTAAAAGCATAATAAACTCTCCTGAAGTCGATGATGTGCAGCTTAGATTTGTGTAAATAATGCAGTAATTGCCATTAACAAGCAACATAACCTCACTCAAGTGGCAAGAGTTATGAACTGTGATCCAGAGGGCCGCAGGCTAAAAACTGCCAAGTCACACCTAGCAACAGTACTCCACGGTGCTGCAAACACACGCACACACAACACAAATATTACAACACTTCCACACACTTAAGGATTTCACAAGGTGCTTTTGTCTCTGTCCAAATGCTTCATCGCGCAGGTGGGCACAGGCACAGATTAAAAACCAGCAACATATCAAAACAAGGCTATGCCCCTGCCGTTTATGTTTGCTGCACAGGCTTTTTCTTTGAGGCGTTTGAAAGCCAGTGGGTATTATTTTTAATGATTGTTTATTGAAACTAATCTGCCACCCTAATCATAGGGACCTTTGCAATCTGTGTGTCTGGCACTTTTTTCTCTTTATGCTGCTGGCTGTTTATGTCATACCTAAAAAGTATATATCAGCCAAATGCATTTTCAATCACTCACAAAATGGATAGAAATAATTATGTAAAGCCTCACGATCAGGTCCAAATGTTGTGCTAACCTTGTCTGAAGGTCACCGGGAGGACTGAGATAATGGGACACAATCAAGCAGATAAAGCAAAGACTACATCCATAGATACTAAATGACTCATAGCAGTGACAAAAGGTTTGACAGAGCAGGTTTTTCACTTGGATAGATTTGAAAAGGCATTTCTTTTGCTTTGACCAAACAAGTGAATCACAAGGAGAGCTATCATTTTTTTGTGATCCTCAGGGTAACTCAGGAATACATTGCTGCATTGTAGGAAGACATACTGTACCGCTTTCTGTATAGAAATTGGTATGCTGTGACGCTCCATTACTGGATTGCAGACTTTTATGTTCTTTGTGTTTGTTGTTTATTTATCTGATCTCTTAAAAATGTCAGAAAATCAGAAATGGTGTCTTCTGAGTTTGCCATTGGCTGAGAATGTTGAAGGCAGACATTTACTGATGCATAATGGGAAAATACAGACAAATGGTAAGAAAATAACATGAACCCTTCACATAATGAAACAGGAGGAGTGGCAGTGACATACAGTGGGGGAAATAATTATTTGATCCCCTGCTGAATTTGTAAGTTTTCTCACTTACAAAGAAATGAGCAGTCTCTAATTTTTATGGTAGTTTAATTTTAATGGAGAGAGACAGAATATCAACCAAAAAAATCCAGAAAAAACACATTACATAAAAGTTATAAATTGATTTGCATGTCATTGAGTGAAATACGTATTTGATCCCCAAGCAAAACATGACTTACTTGGTGGAGAAGCCCTTGTTGGAAAGCACAGCAGTAAGACGTTTCTTGTCGTTGGTCACCAGGTTTGCACACATCTCAGGAGGGATTCTGGCCCACTCCTCTTTACAGAAACTCTCTAAATCCTTTAGGGTTCTTGGCTGCTGCTTGGCATCTCGAAGCTTCAGCTCCCTCCACAGATTTTCTATAGGATTGAGGTCTGGAGACTGGCTAGGTCACTCCATGACCTTAATGTACTTCTTCTTTAGCCACTCCTTTTTTTGCCTTCTCTGTATGTTTTGGGTCACTGTCATGCTGGAAGACCCATCCATGACCCATCTTCAGTGTTCTGGCTGAGGGAAGGAGGTTCTTGTCCAAGATTTTATGGTACATGACCCCATCCATTGGTCACTCAATCCAGTGAAGTCGTCCTGTACCCTTGCAGAAAAACAGCCCCAAAGAATAATGTTTCCACCTCCATGCTTGAATGTGGGGTGTTCTCAGGGTCATACTCAGCATTTCTCTTCCTCCAATCACGGCGGGTCAAGTTGATGCCAGAGAGCTTAATTTAGGTTTCATCTGAGCACAGCACTTTCTCCCCAGCCTTCTCTGAATTATTTAGATGTTTACTGGCAAACTTAAGACAGGCCTGTACATGTGCCTTCTTGAGCAGAGGGACCAAGATTTCATTCCATTATGGCATAGTGTGTTACCAATGGTGTTCTTGGTGACTGTGGTCCCAACTGCCTTCAGATCATTAGCAAGCTCCTCCCATCTAGTTTTGGGCTGATCCCCCACCTTTCTCATGATCATTCTCACCCAGTGAGGCAAAATTTGGCATGGAGCTCCAGACCGAGGGCGATTGATGGTCATTTTATATTTCTTCCATTTCCGATTATTCGGAAATGGAAGAAACGAGTTGCTCACTTACAAAGAAATGATTGTGAGAAGGAGTTGTCTCCTTCTCACCAAGCTTCTTGCTGATGGTCTTGTAGCCCACTCCAGCCTTGTGCAGGTCTTCAATCTTGTCCCTGACGTCCTTTGACAGCTCTTTGGTGTTAGAGAGGTTGGAATGGAAGAAACTCATTCTGTGGACAGGTGTGCTTTACACACATAACGAGTTGAGATCAGGAGTATCTGTAATTGATTGATTGTAATCTGTGTGCCACATGGGCACACAGCCAAACTGTGGGAGCCAGAATTCTGGCTGGGTTGTAGGGGATCAAATACTTACGTCTCTCAATGACATGCAAATCAATTTATAACTTTTATATAATGTGTTTTTTTTCTGTATTTTTGGTTGATATTCTGTCTCTCTCCATTAAAATTAAACTACCATAAAAAAACAGACTGTACATTTCTTTTTCAGTGAGCAAACTTACAAATTCAGCATGGGCTCAAATAATTATTTCCCCCACTGTAGATCTCTGACTTACAACCAGAAGACAAAAGTTTATGACTTTCATTTTACTTTCATTTTTCACTTTTCCATTTCAGGTACTATTTGATCAGGTTTAGGCACTAAAACTAGTCACACTGTAAAAAAAAAAAAAAAAAAAAAAAAAAAAAAAAAAAAAAAAAAAAAAGAAAGAAAAAAACACAAACTGTCCTGGGAATTTTCTGCAATTACATGATGTTTTTTACGAAGGTTTCCTTAAATGATAAATGGTAAAATTCAATGTGTGGTTAAAAAATACGTAAATAAAACGTAAGTAAGTAAGTAAGTAATACAGAAAATTCTTTCATTTTAAAACAGTACATTGTACTGTATTTTTACAGATATTTTTTTTTTTTACAGATTTTTTACTGTGTAGGTTTATAAATGATGCCATAGTTTGGCATAAATATACATTTTTTTCACGATGTTAACCACACCTTAGAAACATCTCCCATGTGTGATAATTGTCTCCTGCATTTTGTTTTCCACAACAGTGACTACACCACCAAAAAAACGTGCCTGGAGCAGGTGCCATGTTATGCCATGGCACCTGGTGCAGATGCTGAAGGACTCCCCTGCACGTTCATCTGTACCCACTGCTTGACAAAATGACACCAAGTAGTTGTGAACAAGCTTCAGTATGTGATGAGATGTGAGTGAGACTCTTCCTAGAGTAAACATGCCTCCCATCCACAGGGGATAAGGGTTCATATGTGATAAGCCCTCATTTTGATCCTGTCCTGTCCTGCAACAACAGCAGCACTGGCAATTTGCAATTTTGTTAAAGTTAACTTCACAAAAGAATTATTTAAGATTAAGTTTTGGGAGTTTTATTAGTTTTACAGATGATTTAGATTATTTCATTACATATAGTAAAGGTAAAATATATTTTAGAATTCACGAATAAACAAAGGATACAACAAACAATACAACAGCTAACACATCTAAATAATTAAATTAATGTAGAAGAAAAACATTATGGAAACTTTAAAAATTAATTCTGGATAGCGTGTGGTATTATTTACACTAAAATAAAGAAGGTATAAAAAAACAGAGAAACAGATTGTGAAACAGATTGAACCGGTCATTGCCAACATTTTAAAAATCACCTCATAGTTGGCTACAACAAAGTAAGAAATACATTTGAATTATTTACTGCAAAAGTAGAACAGGGAAAGCTTATCATCTCGTCCACATCTGCCTCCACTTCACTGGACTTCTCTTTCTCATCCGCAGCCCACTGTAGCACCTCCTCAGCACACCTGCTTAAGCCTGAAACCCGCCCAATTCAGCTGCTCTGCTCTGGATTTGACTTTTTATTTGCTCTGATTAGTTCTCCACACTCTGGACTCTCTTCTCAGTTCAGCTACTCTTCCCCTGGTGCTCTGCAGCAACCCGCGTCCTTTTACACACTCTGCCACAGCATCTCCGACCCTTTCAGCCCTGCAGTAACTCTTCATCTTTTATCTATATATATCTATATATCTATATATTTATCTATCAATCACATCTAGCTAGCTCTGTCTCTGGTTATAGCAGCCTTTATGTGTGTAAATAATGTGTTGCTAGGCAGCCAGGCATGCTACGAAAGTTGAGCACAGCATTTTACACTGATATCTATGGCTGCCCCTCCCTGAGCCTGGTTCTGCCGGAGGTTTCTTCCTTTTGAAAGGGAGTTTTTTCTTCCCACTGTCACCAAGTGCTTGGTCATGGGGGTTGTCTGTTGGGGTTTTCTCTCTAACATCGTAAGGTCTTTACCCCACAGTATAAAGCACCTTGAGGCAACTGTTGTTGTGATTTGGTGGTATATAAATAAAATTGAATTGAACTGAACTGAACTGAACTGAACTGAATTGAATTGAATTGAATTGAACTGAACTCTAGATATGTGGTCGTAACTTTATTTTATTATTATTTTTTTTTTTTATCCCACACGACCCAAAATTCACTCTATGATGAATAAACCATTTTAGGAAAAGTCATGAAATATGAGATGATGGGGTTTTATTTTAATAGAGTTGTATGATTTTTAAAATGCCAAGGGGGTCAAAGTGGTACCTCTTAATATTAAGATTAGGGTTAAGGTGAGTTCACGACTTGGGGTTAAGTTGCATTTTAGCCACATGCTAAACAAGCATATTATCAGAAACTATAAGATGTTGCCTTTCAAATCATGCATTACATGCATTTTGGCCTTACTGTTCTTCTGTTATAAGATTTCCCTTTACTTATGCCAAATAGACAAGAATCCTATACTGTATAAAAGGGTAAACATGAACGTCACTAAACAGGACATCGGTGACTTGGTGGATGTTAAGAATTCAAGACAGCTCTCTCCACCAACATTACTGAAACACCAAACGAGGGAAAACTTATTGTAAAAATAGTGTTCCATCCTGCCAGTAGAGTCAAGAGACTTGGAGAATCAGTGTTGACACACTGACGATGTTCTGGCCCAACAGTTTACTAATATATTATGTTCATTTTTTTCTTTAATTTGTTACTCATTTGTATACTGTGACACTCCGTTTTAAAGCTATGAGTGCCAATACTGGGGTTTATAATGTTGACAAAACCATATCGGTGGTGCCTTATTACCCCCTTTAACATACTCAAACAAACCTCCCTGAGAAATCCTGATAAACCCACCAGCTTTAGTGTTTATGTATATATCAAGTCTGTACAGTTTTGAAATGTGATGAAAAGTTTTTGTATGGAAGCTCCTTGGTCGTCCTTGGTCAAGTCAGGCTGTGATGAATCATGCATTGGATCAAAGTGGAGCTGGCATCCTCGCGGGGGCACAACACTGTCTGCAGTCGTTCTCTTTCCACCTGGCTCCCTGCGTCAGCGGCCACAGGTTGGCTTCCCTCAGAGGATGCCACCGCCGAAACTGTCCCTTGCAAGACCAAACCCGGCAGAAGTGGGTTTTATTTAGTCCTCTCAAACGACAAGTCTCTTCCTCACTCCACTGCTTTTGCAGCTGGTACTTGTTGGTGCCCATCTGTTAAGGGTATTGTTTATGTGGTTGGTGATCCGGAACTCATTACCATTCCACCTTCCCCTATACACTATTGTTCTTTCTGCTAATGTGGAGACTCTGATGCAATCTGTCTTGTGGTACAGTATGGAGCTGACTGTTATGAAAAGGATAAGAGAAAAGAATGTTCCAGATGCTGAGACTTGTTAGAGGAGGAAACAATTAAAAGCTCAGCAGAGAAGTTGGATTTTGAGTATAATGTCCTTGAAAGAGGCACCAGACAAACTTTACAGCTGAGAAGTTGCTTTAATCCAATGATAGGCAAACTTTTTTTCTGGCATGTCCTGCTTCAGAAGCCAAAAACATTTCATGCACCCTCCATTCATGTTTATTTTCTATATATGAAATGTGTTCAATCAACTAATCAACTTAGTTTCAGTACATATTGTTTCCCTAGTCATTCACTATCACTACCAGCTATCTTAGTTAGTCTTTTACACCTTTAGAGTTACAAAATTCTGTGAATGTTAGAACTTTTTGACTGGCTATTTCTTTATTTCTTTCCTTATTTTTAACAACCCTTTACAGGCCTGTATGAGGGTTAAGACTTTGTTTCAGGATTAAAGCTAGAATTAAGTTTAGCTTAGGGTAAGACCCGACATTGAGTGTTGAGTTGATGATGTCCTCCCAAAGATAGCCAAACAAATGTGTGTGTGTGTGTGTGCCCGTCCCACTTAAGAGGGTATTATAGTTTTCCCATCCACAAGTCTGCTTGGTCCGCTTGAGTCAGAGTGACGTAAATTTCGTCATCTGAAGGTGAGCTTGAGGTTCCGTTCGTATGTCTGCATGCCTGCCAATTTTTTGTGACTGCATGGACTCGTCCACGGATTCTTCACATTACAATGCACAATTTTGCATATGATCAGGGTGGCAGACTTCAACTAGACTTCAAGAAAGTATAACAGGAATGACTACTGTGCTGTGGTGTCTCCAGCAGTCCATGTCCCTGTCCTTAACAGAGTATAATCAAGGCCTTAGACACAGAGTGGAGCAGGCAGCAGTTACTGTAGGAGAAATACTATCAGCAAATAACTTTTGGTCAAAATATGAGAAGCGCTCATTCAGACGACCTCACTTTTTTCACATTCTTGGGCCCCCAACAATATATGAGGTAAGACAAAAAATAGATGCCCAGACAGATTTCTTGAATTATTAGTAAGATACTATTCCTTGTGGTGCTTATTAAAGTAGTCACTATACTCACCTTCTATGGTCTTTATAATATAAAATTATAATAAAATCAATATTTTTAAAAAAGAAACAAACAAAAACCAGAACTATATATACCAAACTGAATGTCATGACCCTTGTTGTGAAGGTGGAGCATGGGCAAAGTGGGAACTCCTGATCACTTTCATTTTAAAAAAAGCTGAATAGGGTACTAACTATAATTTATATAAGAGTCTGCAGAGCACGTTTTAACACCCACAGACAAGTTCTGTGCTGCTTTTTGATTTCAAAGATTCCACAGTAGTTTCCATTGAACTGAATCTCTGCTTTCATATTTATTCATGTTAATATTACCTGTAAGTATGGCTCAGGCTTTTAGCTCTGTCTCCTCCTGTCAGAGCCAGAGGTAGGGGTGGAGTATGTAAATTAGGAACTGTGTTATTAATTTTAAAATTTACTAAAATGTCTTATGGGTGCATTATTCCATTGTGGTTATGGAAAAAAAAATATGGCAAGTTTAATAAATAAATATGTTTGAATGACATTCACCCTTAGTATCCTGATGTGCATCTTGATGCATTATACCATCACCTCAGTGATGGTCACAACCCACCTCCATGAAAAATATTTTGTATGCAAGAGGCATCATCTTGGTACTGATAATTAAAGACATAAAGGAAAAAACAAAAAGCGTAGAAATGTAGATAATCCAGATCTAATACAGACATATTTGGATATGTAACCACTGTTTGGAGGTTGAAGGTTTTGGGAAGATTTAATCGAGCAACATTGTGGTGCAGTAGTTAGCGCTGTCTCCTCATAACAGTCAGGTTCCTGGTTTGAATCCCCTGGTCGGCTGGGGGCTTTATGTGCGGAGGTTGATGTTCCTCCTGTGCCTGTGTGGCTTTCCTCCCACAGTCCAAAGATATGTATGTGAGGTTAGTTCTAAATTGGCTGTAGGTGTGAGGTGCTTAAAATGCATAGAATAAAGGGCTGCATGAATATATTGGTAAATGTGGGTTGTAGTTTAAAGCGGTTTGAGTGGGCAGTAAGACATGGAAAACACTGTGTAAGTACCTTTCCGTTTCCATTGATTACAGCAGTTGTAACACTACTCTTAAAATATAAAACTATAGTTAATAAGGGACACATCTAAAAAGAAGAAGGAAGCAAGAGAATTTGTAACTGAATTTAAACTGTCTGTTATGTGTGCTGCAATTTTGTCCTTGAACCTTTTTAAAGTGAGATCTTAATCGCAAGAGTCTGTTTTTTATCAAGGGGTTAAAAAAGACTGGAACACCGAGGGAACACGGTTCTGGCACTTTGAAATAACTAAAGAAATCTGATTGGCTGCTTACTTTTTTTTTTTACAAGTTGCAGGTAATTTTAAATATGTTTCCCAGAGCTTGACAAATATATCAAACACAAAAGCTGTTTAATATATATAACTTTGTTTTAGCTACTGACAAAGAGCTGTATTTCCCAATTTGAAAGAAGCCTGTATGAATGATAATGTGTTATGGCATCACTCTCAGAGATCGACAGACATATATGAAAGGGGGAACAGAAGAGGAAGATGACAGATTATTTTTAACGATAAGGTCGGCTCATCAAATGCAGTTTGATTAACTGGAAGAAGTTTAAAGCTGGCTCAAGTCATACGCTTCATTGTAGAGTTTTTTTTTTCTTTTTTTTTTTAAATCAGTCAGTGGATTTGGCTGTGCTGTTTGAGTTGTTATTATTAAATCCTTTGTTTAAACAGGTAGTCTCATTGAGATCAAAATTATTTTTTCAAGAGAGACTCATGTACAAAAAATAAATTTATATACAATACAGACACATTATATATGTTCATAAATTAAGAAAAACGTGCAAAGGTGAATCCAGATACATAAATATAACCTTTTAGAATGCTTTTGTAGCTCATTCCAGCTGTAGGTTGTAGCATATGGTTAATTCATATTCAATTGATTAGAGTTTCAATGATATTTTATGTCGCATTCAAGGGCTGCGTGAGAATGCTGTACAGTGCAGTGTGTAATTTTCTAATATTGTAGGTTTTAGAGTAATGGTGCCAGCCAGGGCAAAGTAGGTAGTAGGTTAGGTTACATCTGGTCTAGGGTAGCAACTATCATTTTTTATTTATTTATTTATTTTTTCTTAGCTGATGATGCCATTTAGTGTCACTTGATAATCTACTATGGCTAGGGATTAAAGGTGACCATTATACATGTATCTTATATAATATCTTCCTACATACTGTACAAGGAATGCAATAGGTCAGCTCCATAAAGAATAAACCCCTGAGCCACAGCAACAACACTGTGCAGCTGATAACCCAAGAACACAGAATAAAAGAAATCAAATCTGCTGGAGCTCACAATACACATCATCTTGGGTTTGAGAAGAGTCACAGGGTTCCTGTCAAATCCCACTTATTGTTTTTGTTTAGTTTACATTCAAACTGCCCCCATATGGATGGAGTTACTCTAGTTTGCTTCATTTGTGCTGATCACAATAATCCACCCAAAATAATGGGGTTATTGGAAAGTAAACTGCACCATATTGATTAACCATCTATGCTGTGTTTGATACAGCATACCAGTCTATTCAGTGGCAGAGTGCAATTCATCGTGGAGCTGTTTTGTTGTTGTCCTAGTTAAGAGTGGAGCCGGCTTTCTTTTAATGGAGTCAGCTCTTTTTGCTTTCCTCAAACAAACTTCACCAACTGTTCAGAAATCAACCAATTATTAGCTTATCTGGTTGCTGTCAGTAGGCCCAGGTTCCCGGGTGTATATATACTGTTGTGAATACTCAAACTGCTCCAAGAGCTCCAAGAGCAAATTGCCTCAATAAATACCCCGTGTATATCTTAACAGGTAATATTTATAAATTCTGCAACAGCAAGTCACCCAAGCCTTGATAGATGCATCCGCCTGCTAGGTCGATGAATAATGCAAATGAAACTAATTCTTTCTGACCTACTGCCAAGCCTAACACACATTTATATGCTTCACTAGTGAAAGATGTGAGAGATTCCTATTATGGGAAGGAAGCAATCTGTATTTTAATAATGGGCCTGATAGACCTTGGCCTTCCCTTTCTTGAGAGGTTGGATGCACCTTATGTAACTTCATGTTGAATTAAAAGGTTTGCTATGTTCCCAGGCATTATTCGAAGCAGTGTTTGCCATTTGTTTGTCTTGTTTTGAAAGCAGCCACATGCTTATTACACTAAAATAGCTATCATAGTGGAACTAATGATAGTATAATGTGGTGAGTTTTTTTTTTTTTTTAAGTGAGAATTATCAACCTTGCATATGAGCTTTTTCTCAGATCATGGGATGAAAGATTAGATGTAGCTGCTTAGTAGCATCACATCCATTAGCATGAAAGATATATGCTCAGGATGTCAAATGAAAAGCAGTGGTTATGGACCAAATCCTGCTAGCTGGAAATCTTAGTTATCAGTGTTCCAAAGAACCTTCATTCACTCCTTTAATAAATGAAACCAATTTGTGGTCTGTAATAAAATGCAATCATTATTGTTTCATTGGTCACATACCATAGAGTACTACGTGAACACTTGCAAATAGCTTTACATCCTACCTTATTCCAAGCAACAGATCTTTTTTACTGCCTGTGCTTGTGTGTATGACAAATTGAAAGTCTTATTCAACCATAATTTGCCACAGATGTTTCTACTCCTCTTAGATTAAAAAGAGACCAACCATAAATATCTATTAGATTTTTACATTTCTAAGAGACGTGTGAAGATAAATCTTCATCGGGCAGGGATGTCCCACCTTCACAGAGGCAGGGGTACATAATAAAATTCATGTTAACTTTAGATTGGCACCGAGCAGCTGCCTAATATGCATAGCACTTTCTCCTGATCCCCCTATACTACTCAATCCAAGGCTTACAAATTTGCCTTAACATTTAAAGATGATACTTTCAACTGAATTTGAGTAGTTTTTGCAAGTAGGTGAAATTCTGCTCACATTCCCCTTCTGTGCCAATTATATTTTCTGTTATTGCCTAAAGTTTAGTTTAATAATTTCTCAGGTACAAAATTTTGGAAAATAACTAGTCATAATGTTATATTCATTTGCTCTGTGGTACTCAAAGTCGGCAAAAGGCGGCAGTACAAAGACTCTGAACAAGACAATCAAACTACAGGGAACAGATTAGGACTGGATAAGTCAAAGCTTAAACGTATCAGTCAAGATGTTTCTTCTTCAAGTAAAGCGTTTGTTTATCCATGTGACATGTGCTGCTCTTTTGAGTGACTCAGAGAAGCTATCAGTCACTCAAAGCAGTGTTTGCTAGCAGTGACAGACTGCCTGACGGGAACACCATAACAATGGCTTGTGGGTCATTTTGGTCTATAGCAGAAAAATTTCAGCCTGAGAGGTGTTGCTATAGAACTAATACTACTACTACTCTTACTACTAGTACTACTAGTATTGAAGATACCAGCTAATGAGCCAAGCTAGAGTGAAGACAGTTAAATGCCAATTCTGAGTAAGAACTAGCATATCAATCAACAGCTACAAACATGGCAAACCACTTTAAACAGGTAAGTCAACAGTCAAATCAGAGTCAGTTAAAAAAATTCAGGTCAACACAAGCAGTCAGTCAGTTAATAAATTATATACGTGTATATATCTTCTTGAGTGTGACTTTTTCCACATGAAGTTAAATGTGCTTAATGGCTGATTTAGACTTTTGCAGTGAATGTTTGTAGAGCCTACGACGTAGCCGACATCATCGCCGGCATTTATGCTTGTGCATGGTGCATTATGTGTTGATTACCATGTGGTCATCTCCCCATGTTTTATGTGCAGTGCCATGGTAGAAACAAATAAAATGCTTGGACTTTTTGTCCCTCCTGGGTCCCCACTCTTTGTTACAGTCAGTTCATTTCGGAGGCAAACATATTTGTCCCTCTAGTTTTGCCACTTCTTTGTACATTCCCTCACGTCCATTCCGATAGTTTCTGCAATCTCCCTCCAGGAAATTGCTGACATCTGTGAGTCCTTATATTGATGCTATGATTATTATTCCTTATATTGATGCTATGATTATTATTTCTTATATTGAGGCAATGATTGTTATTCTCTCACTGATAAATTTTAAAAGTGTGGTGTAAAAGTAGCTGGAAATGCACAGGAGGAATCGACGGTACTGAACAGGCCAATCACAATAGTTGCGGACTGCATTGACGCGAAGTGTAGCTACATTTCTAGGGAGGTGCATGTCAGGTTACGCCGTAAGGTTTCAGAGCGGTTTGCGGTTATGACGTAGCTATGGCGTATAAGCATAAATCGCCTGTAGGAATTATGTCATTAGCATGACAAGCTGTTGGCACCCAACATTGCTAATACTACTGGCATGATGTTGCTGCCAAAGTGTGTCTTTTCTCACAACACTTTCTTTGAAAGTTTGCATCCTTAAGAATGGTAAACATTTTTAAGACAGATAATAGACTAGAAAATTCTTGTATTCTTTGAGTTAAACATCTCAGCCAGCAATACTTTTGCCCCTTGAGCAGCAATCTCACAATATTTGCTTCTCCTAGCTAGTAACTTATTGGGTATACAAACTAAAAATAGGTCCTTTGCCCAAATCCAATTGACATGAACATGATGTCAGCCTAGACATTGCCTGTCAAGAATAGTTTCAGTACATTCAGCTAGCCATTCACTAATAGCATATGACAATCTCAGTGAGTTTCCCAACTTAAGATTCCAAACCAAATAGCAGCACCTCGCCTCAGCGTCTGCTAATTTAGAAAGCCTGAAATCAATTTACAGCACACAGTTGATGGCTTTGGATAGTCCCAGTATCTTTCGCCCCACTCATTCAGCTGGGACCTCTTGGAGGGAAAAGCGTAATTCAACTAGCACTCTATAAATTCTATTACATGGTGCTGGGTACGGCTGTGAAAGTGCTGTGTCTAATGAAGAGCTCGTAGTACCTGACAGTTTGCTTCAAGTTTCTGCTGCAGCACACCAATCAGAGCAGAAAGTGGTCTTCTCAGGAAAAAAAAAAGCAAAAGGCAGGGTGCATGAGTGTTCTGGAGACAGATATAGACAATGTGTAAGAGACAAATTGTGTGTTTGTTTTTGGACAATAAGCACATGTATTTTAGCTCTTAGCATCCTGGACAATTCACATTCATCTTAATTCAAAGTAATGTCTCTGCTGGACTTAAGTGAAGGTACATATTCTAGAAACGAATAGTGCACTTTTCTTTTTTTTATGCTTTTTTTATGGTGTTTTGTAGTTATGTTTTATCAATGCCATGTGTCTGCATGTTGACTCCACAAGGGTTTTCTTCTCGAATGAAAACAGATGACCATAAACGGACACTCTAATGCTTCTGTAAGGCTTGCATGCTGTGTTAATGCTACTGTTCCTGATGTTTAACGAGTATGTTTGCCATGGTAACCATCTCACTTTCAATGTATTTATATAGTGTCAGTTAACACTAAACACCATCTCCAGGCACTTTATATTGTAAAGACCCTACAATCTAAGCTATGGTAACAAGCTATCATTTGCCTGTTAGCAATAAATGTCAAGAATTTCTGAACATCTGTCATTACCTTTGGAAGTGTTTGGTCATAAGGGACAGTGTGTGGTCTGATCATGGCATTAAATGAAAAAATTAGGGTTGATGAAATTACTGCAATCTTCAGCAATGTTTGCTGAAGAAGAAAACCCCCAAGGTACTTGAACTCTTCCACTTGAGGCAGAAACTCATCAAACAACCTTAAAAATCAACATATTATAAAGATTTTTTGATACTGCTATGTTAGCTGAACATATCATGTATTCTTGTGTTCTGCTGTAGTCTTACTCTTCTGCAAACCAGATTCATTTTGAACAGCACAACACTGAATGTGTACAGATTGCCAAGTAGGGCTGGAAGATTATCTGGATCCTATCGTTGACGAGTAAAACACAATAGAAATATATTACTTATAAATTGTATTTAATAAAAATAAAACAGGTTTATCCTTGAGCCACAAGCAGTTGAACAGAACTAATGTTTTCTGCAGAGTCCAGGGTAGCTGGTTGCTTTCACTTCAGCCACACAGGAGAACTGCTAAACATAGTTCGGCATAGCAAGAAAGGAATAAAGGAAAAAAATTAAGAATGAAGATTTTCATTTCGATGCCATTTCGTGTAATTTAACAGCAGCTGGGCTTTTATAGGAGCTGGGATTTATAATGCTTCTATTATATGGTATTTGTCCCGCTGTGATATTTTTTGCAAGTTTCATATTCAGAATAAATAAATGGCAGATGTGTGGAATATATTGTATTTGTAAACACTTATAGCCATGTGCGCATATGTGGTCACTACCGTGTACATATTTTAGGGCAGCCCATGCTTCAAGCGTGCATGCATGATGTTTTCAAGAAGGACAAATCATTGATAATCCTGTAAAAAGAAATAATATACCACAAACTCTAGTGGTTTAACCATTGCAGTTGTTCTGTGGGCACAGCACAGTTATATTGGTGCCTTCTCTTCCTCCTCTAATGCATTAGTAAAAGAATCTGCAGGGCATACTACTGTTCCAAAAAGCTGATAATTAATGTCTAATTTCAAGTATCATTTTGGTCTACTGTGCAAAAACCACTAAGCCAGACCATTTTACAGATTACCACTAAAAAGGAATAATGCATGATCTAATTTTAGCGTGAATGGACCCAAGCCCCAGTGCATCTCTATGGGACTGATCATTTCTGTTCACTAGTAAATGGTAAAAGTAACTTATTATCCTAATGTCCTTTATAATGTGTTTTTTTTTTTTACATCTTTCTATTGAACAAGAGTCCAACCAAGTATCATTTGTTATTATACATTTCTCATAAAGCTACACACCTACACTGACTTTGATCAATTTCAGTGAATCCCCACAGTAGTTGGGGATGTCAGGGTAAGTGACTAACACTGCCTTCCATCAACAACTCCAGTTAAGATGCCCTTGGGCAAAGCTCTCAATCCTCAATTACTCCAGTGGAGCTACTCAGTGCCCAACTGTAGGGGACTGCTGGTTGTATCAGGTAGCTTTTAGCTATGTGTGTAACTGAGTTTGAAATAGTATACTGCTGAATGGTCTTTAGTACCTTTAGCACCTTTGTGTGCCTGGATAGAGCATATAGACTAAACAGTATTTGCGTTATTTTTTCATGATCATGAGCAGGCCAATCATTAACACCTCACATTGTGTATTTAACATGAAAATGTATATAAAAGATGAACATAAGCCACCCTGGCATCACCCACTGGTTTTTGAACTCAACATACGAAGTGTGAATTTTAGCATTATGGCAGCTGCCATATTAGTTTTCTGGAGACCAAAGTGAACATATTTGAATGAGAAGGAGGACTGCTGTCAGCTAATCCAAGCAGGCTTGTTTATTCTGTATGAGTGCAATGTGCAATGCAGATACTGGCAAATTACTGCCTAGTTCCATACAAATAAAATAAAAAATAAAAAATGCTCACCAAAATTAGGAGTACGGAGTTCTTCAGTGGTCTGTTAGTACCACATGGAAGATCGTGTTATTTGTCATATAATTGCATTAAAAATACTCCAGAAGGCATTCACACCACAAACACAGTTGAGAGTTTAGTGCTAAGAGGAACCCTAGCAAACAGTTGTTGTCATTTAAAGTGGATATGCCCTTAATCATGCCTTTAATCATAACCTTAATAATGGCTGAAAGAGATGAGTCAAATAAAATTAACCCCCTACACAGTTGTCATGAAGGGGGAAATTAGCTTTAGAGACCAAAACTGTTGTTTGTACCATACTACAGACATGTTTTATTTCTGCTGTAAAGTTGGGCATTTTAACAATGAAGTCTTGGGGACTGACTTGCTTTTGGAGTCAGCCTCAAGTGGCCATTCAAGGAACTGCATTTTTTGCATTTCTCTTTTCTTTCCACAGGTAGCCACTTGTTTTTTAATCCCACATTTAAGTGTTTACAACAGAGGTAGGGGTGTTGCCAGCAACAAGTAACAGCAAGCAAACAAAAAACAGAGCAGCAGTTTTCCTTCAAATGTGACTCTGTTCCAATTTTGTCCTTTTCAAAACACCAGGTTGGTTGGCTAGTAAGTGGTCCTGAATAAGTGATTTTAAAGGCTGAGGATACTGTAAGTACAATGAATTTTGTAGATCCATATTCAGAAGCTCACATACTTTTTTTTACAAAGAATACACTATTTTATCCACTGTGAAAGCAAAGAAAAATGGAAATTATGGTAGTCCAAAATTATGAAGTGACACTTGCAGACAGTGGCGTGATTTAACAAAAACCAGTGTGGTTTATTGTCCAGACATTTTCTGTGAGCGTTGACAGCTGAAATGAAAATGGACATTTCAATTCAGCTCGTAATGCCAACGGCATGCAATGCTTAGTGCTCAGGCCTCTAGTGACCAGGAGTTCATGCAAATTTTACACGCTTCCTCATCCAAAAGGAAGAGTGAGAATGACACATCAGGCCTTCTGCCAACGCTCTTTAGCAGTAAACAAAGACACATACGCATGCATATACACAACACTCCTCACTAGCTGATTTAAGTTTGTGGATAAGGCTTTTTAATTTATTTATTTTTTTAAATTCATATTCATGTATAAATAAAAATGAGCAAAAGCTGCGACTTAAGCTGTCTCTAAATGAATAATCCAAGGTAATATTCCTGAAACAAAGTGTACCAAAAAAGACAAACAAGTAATTCTCACTCTAAATTGTTTCTGCTTTGGTGACTTTCGTGTCCAGAACATCATGAGTAGGTTCATTCACATGTTAGAAATGCATAATTGCACAGGCAAAGCAAAATAAATTAATTAATTAAAAAAAAAGACAAAACAAATGACTGAAGATACACATGCACACACAAGCCTGACACAGCTACTTTTAACTGCCCTGATGGTACACTTAAACACCTAAGAGAAATGAGTCACGCTGGGTCATGTCATTAACTCCCTACTCCCCTGTGTGTTTCTGGATCAGCTGCTTTGACAATCTCTATGGGAAAATCAATCATGAGCAGGTGTCCAGAGTAATTTGTGTGTGTTTTTATTTGTAAGACAATTAGAAACGCTTTGCTTACATGGTTATAAAGGCATATCAACCCTTCCACAACAATTGGCAAAGCATCACCTATTTTTCTTTTGTATTTTTTGGTAACCTAGGACATGTACTGCAGACCTCACAACCTTTTCATAAGTAGGCTGTTTTGATATTAAAATGTTTTGGTGTTTTTTTTGGATATATATATATATATATACAAAAAAAAACACCAAAACATTTTAATGTCTGATTTGTGGTTTACATCTTAAGTAAAAATCTTTTCATTTGAATTATTTCACTCACAATAAATTAATGAATAAATTAAAAAGCTTTGAATTTTAATTATTTTCTTCTACAAAAAAATGATGAATGACAAACATGTTTTACATACATACACTATGCATACATACATGTAGTTTTCTAGATTTTTCAGAAGTTTACTATTTGAATTGTGATTAAATAGGTTTAAATAAATAGGTCAAAATTTTGGAATTTTCATTATTTTACTATACAAAATTGATGAATGACAAACTGATATTTAATTAGAACTGACATACTTATTTGAACTCAAATCCCATGTTTAGATTTTTCAAATAAACATTCCCCTTATTAAATGAAAGGTTTTATATCCTATGGATGTAATTTGTTGCTTATGCAGTTGTTTTGGTCACTGTACTAAAAACATCCCATTGTTTGTAGTGAAAGCATTTTATTTTTTTATGTCAGCTCTCCACAATACTTTTGGAACAATGTCCTGTAGACAGACAAGGCCAAAGTGGAGATGTTAGGCCATAAAGCACGGTGCCACATTTGCGAAAACCAAACACAACATATCAGCACAAACGCGTCATACCAACTGTTAGGCACGATGGTGGAGGGGTGATGATTAGGGTTTGTTTTCCAGCCACAGGACCTGGGCAACTTGCGGTCATTGAGTGGACCATGAACTCCTCTGTATACCAAAGTATTCTAGAGTTAAATGTGATGTCATCTGTCCAACAGCTAAAGCTTGGCTTAAACTGGGTTACGCAACAGGACAATGATTCCAAGTACACTGGCAAATCTACAACAGGATATCTGAAAAAGGAAAGATTTAAGGTAACCCAGCTGACTAGCACCATTGCCTCAAAGCAAGAGGGCTCTGGGCTCAAATCTATCAGCTGGGCCCCCCAACTCCTCCACATACCCAAAGGACCAAATCCAACTGCTTGAGCAGTGAGTTTAAAATAAGCATTTTTTTTTCTCTCCGTGAAAAATGCATGTTTGTTTCCCTGTTAAAAACACAGTGCTTCTGTACCAATGATGATTACCTGTGTTCCAGGTGATACTTATTTGAAAGTGGGAGCACTGAAGTGCTTAGTTTTTCCTCTGTGGGATCTTGATAGTTTAAATTGCCTCACTTCAGCTCTTAGTTCACAGGCTATGAACTTGGAGGATGAAATAAAACGTCAATCTGTGTTGGGGAAGTTTTGTTAGAAGATGTGTGAAAATGGAATACCACCTCTGAGGAAATGACTGCTGTATGAGTCAATATTAAATATGACTGAAATTTAGCCTTGCTCACAAACAAGAGTACATTGCTTGGAACCTAATCGATTACACTTTGTAAATAATAATTATTTCACATTTTTATTTGTGTAAACCACTGCAGTACCCACCAAGGCCCTTCTTTTCATAAGCCAGACACAGACGGTGGCAAAAGCTCACTGACCAGATTTTTTTGGATGATTTTGTGACGAGAGGCTCTGACCCTGCTGGGAACAATGGTGTCACAGTTAAGGCTTGGTTTTCGATTAGGATAGGAAAATACTATCAATTCACTTAGCAGGGACCACATCCTCAATTAGATTTGACAACATTTGTCTGAGGCTGCGGTTTGGGGATGGCCTCAGTGAGGATTGGTGGTGGCTCCCAGGCATAACAACTCCTAACTTGCAGATGATTGGCTGCTGGCTAATGACAGTCTGCTACATAAGCAGCCAAAATGGCTGCTGTCACGACAGAGGATTCAGTCGTCAAAGTGGGCATCCACATAGTAAGAGACCATGGAATGTCAATGAATTTCAGTGATCTGTAGCGACTGGAGGGGCACTAATCATTGGGAATGTGGTGGGAGTCCCAAATTAAGCTTATCTCAAATTTGAGGTGAGTATCTGAAGCGACTACCAATCAGAGCAGGATAGAGTTGAATGACATATGACAATGCGGTAAATACATTAGGAAGTTACCTAAAACAAGATATTTACTAGCGTATGACTGTCAGTTACAAAGTCATGAGCAAATTGTTTTATATGTTTAAAAACGCCTATTCTAACCAGCCACAGATGTTCCTACCTTTAGTTTTCTCCATGTGTTTTGTTTGTTTGTCTAAGGTGGTTTGTAGGGGTCAGGCTGCTTTTTAACAAGTTGTTTCAGTGGCTTCTTCAAAATTGGAAGGTGAACTTTATTTACATGTTCTGTAGATGAGGGCACAATGACACTAAGTCAGTGCAGCCTCCAAGGGGTCCATTACAAGCATCTGTACATGACAAGCTGGGCTGTTGGTGTGCCATCAACAAGCAAACCGGGATTGTGTGACACTTTGGGATTGAGAACAGGCTTGGGATTAGAGTTAAGAAATTTGGTTAAAGGTACATTTTGGAATCTTCTTTTGCAAAATGTGACTCTCACCACTGGGGGCAGCGTTTTACCACTGTATGTTGATTTTTTTTGGATGTGTGCTGCTGTTCTTTTAACTTTTGCTAATTCTTTTTAGCCCACCCCCATTTTCTCAACAGGAATTGCCTTTTACTAGGCCACCATTGTAAATAAGAATGTGTTCTTGATGACTTACCTGGTAAATAAAGATTACATTAACTCGCTGCACCATCTTGTGGTACAAAGTGGTAATACATGAAAGTGCAGCCTGGGCCTAGTTCAGCTTCAGTTGATCTATCTTGGACACAATACAAAGATGCTTTGGCCATAAAGTCATAGTTGTTTTTTCTTTACATTCAGTTGAAGTACCTTCAATCAAAGTATCTTAATTGATTAAAAATATCTTGTTGTTGCTCAACATTTTACCCTCGTATACTGTACTCCACAGATTGTGTTCATTAAATAAGATAAATATGAAAAATGCAAAGGACAAAGGACATGATATCTACATTCACTATAATTTAACTCTAAGACAGCATTCTACTAGAATTTCAGAGCCAGAAAGAACGAATCTAACATTAATTCTACAGGGTCGATTAAAAAGAAAAAAAAAAGAAATTGTGGGGGGGGTGTACTGAACACCTGTACCAGTGTTAAGAAGTTGTTTGAAAAGACAAATGCTCAAGCTTATTTTTGGAACAAAAATTGCACTGCAACCTAGATTTAGTGCCGTCACTCCATTCTAGTGTGCTCCACACTGATTTTGACACGAGTGATGTCACGACATGCTGTGAAATTACCAGGAAAGGTGGGAAGGAATCCACTTGCGCTCAATGAAATTACCACTTCACCAGCATGAGGTCACCGTGCCTGATCTGCTACAGCTTGAAAACAGCCTTTAGTCTTTTCATAGTAACAAGTGCATTAGTTGACGCTGGACTGTTGCACACTGTGGCATCAGCCATGGAAGGTGACACTTACGCAAGCGGACTAATGTTGTCAAAGGACAATTAGAACGTGTGTGATGTTAAAAACCATAGTGCTAATCAAGTAAGCACACAAGGTCATGATCTCATAAAATCCTTGAGAGGGGAGATAAGGGAATAGTCTGAGCCTTCCATGCTTCATAAAACTACCTGACTGACCTTAATACAAAGAAACTCAACCTTTATTAATAAAAATTTATAATCATTTAAAATGAGCAAGTTGTAAATGGAATTAATATGCTCACATTGGAGCTCATTTGAAGTTAAAGGGACATCTGAGGACTCGGCTGGCTTGTGCATATGCCCTGTATTCATTTTTAATTTGGATTCTTAAGTTGATTTCTTTCGCTTCCCTATCACTGTCTGCTGCATGCCCTTCAGACAAAGCAGAAATGGTTTAATATATCATTTAAAATGAAAGAGTATAGGGCCAGTTATCTGGCAACATAACTCAATTTTTCAGCATACAGCAATCAGCGCAGAGGAAAGTTGGTTATATAGTTTTATACCATACATGCATAAACAATCCCGGCTCACAGTGAGTTGAGAAAATATTCATTTTGCTTTCATTCCCAAAAAATGATCTTTTTGCTCTCATCAAAAATTGATCATTGGCAAATAGAAACAACCTACTTTGCCTGTCCACAGTGGTTTTGCTTGACAGAAATGAATGTGTTTGCTGATTTCCCCTAGCATTGAGGTTCAATACTTTGTCTTGAAGATGGATGTAGCTTTTACGATTGTCAAACATCCTCAGGCATGCAGGATGGGCAGGTTTTATTTATTTATTTAGTTCATCAGGATCAGGGAGATTATATATATATATATATATAAACACAGTAAAAATGAATCAGCATACTCACAGACATCCGGCTGTTTCTGAGTTACTGAAGTCTTGAAGGCAGAGATGAGCACAATCACTGTTTTCACAAAGACTATATTTTGAAGACATTCAGATATCCAACATTACCATGCACTCTGTGGGAAGCCTCCCCCTCAATCTGAACTTAGAATCTGTTTCTATTCACTTCTCCTGATAATAAAAGGGCAATTTCCTAGCATGTGCTTACAACAGATTGCTGTATAAAAAAAGAGCAATACCTGTGAGTGTTTTAGTAGATTAACTGATAAAAATGAATCAATGAATTCTGTGACTGGAGAAAGAATCTTTCATAAGTAATGTGCCATCCACTTAAGGTTATATAGCACCTTTGTAACGCACACCATATACGCGAGCTACAGATACGTATATCATTGGGTGACATTAATAGACTTGTGCACAGCTCATTCATACTTTTACTGAGCAAGAATGGAGCCTGACACATTGGAATGCATTTTTCCGAGTATTTTATGAGTCGGCACCAAAGGTGGAGGAAGGTGGCGGATAAGCTAATGCTGCAATCATATACCGATCATCCTGTCCCACCTTGGTGTAAGTGCGGCGCCTAATTTCTATTGCCCTTCTGAGGCCATTATGGCTGCTAACCTAGTAATGTAATTGACTCTACGTTGGCCTGCTGGGCTTCAGGGAGTGGAGCTAGCTGCTAGCAATTTCCTGGATAGAGAGGGTGGTGGTGGCGGGTGAGAGGGTTGTTGGGTGCTTATGGTTGTGTGTGTGTGTATGCAACTGGCTGGATGAAATACCAGCACTGTCAACTTCAATTGAACCAGGCCCTTGAAACAGATTGTGTCCTCACAGCATTGCTGTTTTGCAGAGCTCATATTGTAGCTGATGGCATTTTTGGCACGTTGTTGTAGAGTCTTTTAGAGGTTGTTTTCATTTCCCTCAAATTCATCGCAGTCCTCTGAGTTTTGCATATTGGCTTTTGTAGAGTCACTTCTGCTGCTTGCCATTACAACAGAAGATAATGACCTTGGAAACAAGCGCTTTTAGCATGCTTTCTACAGCCATTTACATGGCCCCACCAATGACTTTTTTATTTGGATTTCCTTGTATGTTTAGCTTGAGAGAAATTACTTGTGAAAAATTTCTTGTGAAAACAGATATCCTTTCCTTCACCACCTTTCAGATGGTGAGGGGAAAAAAGTCAAGCATGCACTTTTTACTTCATCTTAAAACAAAACATGACGGAACATATCATAGGATTCCACTATCCCATGAGAGCAAATGTCACTTAATTGGAAAATATTGATTTTTCAAAAGCTATTTGCCACTTGCCAGCCACCAATCAGAGGAGAGGTTGTGCATCCTGTTGGGGATTCCCCTTCATAAATCTTGATTAACTGTTTCCGATTAATTGCTGTGACAACAGGGAAACACCAGGGGGCAAATCAGTAAGATGTCGCGGATAATAATGCATTTGATCCTTGGGGTGTTTGAATGAGTTTTTTGATTATCAGTGTAAAAACAAAACAAAACAATAACCGAGGCAAAGAACCCAAACCACTTCCAACCACCTCTTATTTTAGTCTTGTAAATAGTCAATAAAGGTAGAAAAAGCACACAAATGTGTCAGCCATGTCCATGAGTCAGCACTGTTATTGTATCTGTTGTGCCACTGATTACTAGCCATGAGAGCATATTGTTTTCACCTTGTGAGTCTCAGGGGTTAACTTTGGATGTGGTAGGAAGTGTAAGCCTTTGTCCAACGAGGTCCTGGTAACAGAATGTACTGCAGGCAGTAGGAATAGGGGCTATTCCTTCAGTAAAAAGTAGCACTAAAAAATTGGGAAAAAAAATGAACAAGGTGAAATGCATATCAAATGAATAAACTGTAATGTCAATTAAATAAAAAAAAAAAAAAGCAATAAATAAATAAATAAACTGATTTGGTTTGGAATAATATCATAGAGCTAAAATAATATACTGTATTTCAGTGTGGAGCATTTAAATCAGAGAAAATCACATTTCCATGTGTAGTTATTTATATTTGGCAGTGCGACTCTCTTCTGTGGCCTCCCCGCCCTCCAATGTACATACTTGAAAAGCCTAAGGCAAGAAGAGCACACCTCCTGACTCTTCGATGAGGATACATTGAAAGCCTCAGGCAAGGAGAGAAGCAAGACCCCCCTAGGGTACAAACTAGAGCAGGCATCAGTGACAACTGACATTACATTGACTGAAGTCAGACACAGTGTGATCAAGCAAAGCAAAGCAAAGCAAAGGAGGAGCTGGGGTGGGACCGGGTTGCAAAGCAGCTTGAAGAAGCAGAAGGATAGATGGGCTGAACACCACATCCTATATGAGACTGTCAAATTGCATGTGTAGAAGGGTATCAGCTGAGCTATCAACTGAGTTGGGCCACAATCAAATGAATAGTAGGTATTATGGGCAGACTATGAGTTGATTTTGTGTCTGTCTGAATATTACATTTAATTTTAGTCAGGACCACTTTAATCCACTTTACTGGAACCTCCATGTTCATACACAGAAAGGTTTAGGTGAGGAGAGCAGCAGCAGAGACCATCAAAACCAAAAGTCAATTAAACTAAGATGAAATGCAGTGAGGCTAACTGAATATACACAGAATTGTTTTTTGAGGTAAGGTGATAAAGAGAGGTTTAACAGGTTTGTCTTAACACCTATGTATGAGCCAGCAGTAGAGCTGAACAGGATAACTGTTCTCTGGCTACAAGTGGGACTGTGATGCCATCAGTGCTCACTGTCGGTGAGCATGGTGTCATTCATTCATTTGCAGGTGCTAGGCTCTCAGCTGAGGAAAACCATGAGAAGGATATAGGAGCTCTTATTGCAGGAGATGAGTGATGTTGGACAAGGCTGACAAAATAGGGGTTGTCCTCCAGGTGCTGGCTGTGGAGGCTGGGGTGGTACTCTTTGGACAGCAGAGCAGCGGATGGACGTTAGTACAGCAAAATTGCAGGAGCAGTGTTTCTTTTCCTTGGCGATTTCACATGAGAACTACAACAGATTCAAAAGGCTCTCTCAACAATTTTTAAACACACATTTTGATAATGTAACTAGTAAAGTTATTTTCATCTTAAAATACAGTGTAATTAACTTTTGAAGTTTATTTAGAACGGTAAAAAACCTCACTTAAATCTTTTGGGGGGACAGCCTGTTATCCTCCTTATTATTATGCATTCCGTCTAATACATCGGGCCTACTGGTCACTTCCCCATGAGAGAGTTCCACCTTGGTATGGTATTGAACAGTCTCTTTTTCTTGTCTTTCTTTCTTTCTTTCTTCCAAACTGGCTAAAGAAAAAAAAGATCATCCAATAATTGTTCATCTTAATATGGGTTGGATTAAAGTGTCTCGAATGTTCAAACTGGACCCTTATTTAAATGTCTCTTCATGTATCTAGCTGAATCCAAAATTGCGTTTTCCAATAAAACAGAGTTTTATTGGAAGGCCACTTTGGATGACCTTTGTCATAAGTGTACAATTAAAACGTTTGAACAATTCTCTGAATATTTGCAACTACACCATTTATTATTAGGGATCTTCAGATCCAATTTACAAGCTCCCAATTCTGCTGAGATCTTTAGTAAAGTATTTTTGAACTTTGGGAAAGGTCATTAAGTATCTGTATATTATTCTCTGCTGATTCAGAATTTGGTCAAGGAAGCTATATCAGCTCTCAAGAAGACATGGGAAAGTGATTTAAGTGTGAAATGGAATGATAAAGAATGGGATGGGATATTTAAGAACATTAAAATCATGTCAAGGAACGCAAGAGTACAACTGATTCAATTTAAGATTGTGTATCGTTTTTACTGGACACCGTGCAGAATATTTAGACTTGGGTTAAAAGATACGCTAAACTGCTGGCGATATGCATGAGGCGGGTCATTCACTCCATGCTTTATGGTTATGTAATAAAGTTTAGGAGTTTTGAACTACAACCTCGATTCCAAAAGAGTTGGGACGCTGTGTAAAATGCAAATAAAAGCAGATTGCAATGATTTGAAAATATCATAAACCCATATTTTATTCACAATAGAACATAGAAAACATCTCAAATATTTAAACTGAGAAAACATACCATTTTAAGAAAAAAATAAGGTCATTTTGAATTTGATGGCAGCAACACGTCTCAAAAAAGTGGGGACAGGGCCATGTTTACCACAATGTAGCATCCCCTCTTCTTTTAACAACAGTCCATAAACATCTGAGAACTGAGGAGACTAGTTGCTGGACTTTTGGGAAAGGAATGCGGTCCCATTCTTGTCTGATATAGGATTCTAGCTGCTTGACAGTCCTGGGTCTTCTAAATTCTTCAAATATTTACATCAAATAAATGTAGCTTCATTCTTACACACATTTTTTTAGTGCAGCGGAAAGATTTACCCTCCATCTCTCTAGGCACTCCATGTTACAACTAATTTCACCAGAGGTTTAAGGAATTTTAATTTGGGAGAAAACAAATGCTGTGGGACCTTTTGAAAGTAGCTGGTGTAAAATAATACTAATCCAATCCAACTTTATTTATAGAGAACTTTAAAAACAACAGAGTTGACCAAAGTGCTTTCCAGTTAAAAGACAGGAATAAAATACAAAAACACATATTAAACAAAAACTAATAAATAAATAACAAAAAACATGGAAGGAATAAAAAAAAAAAAACAGAAAAAAAAATTTA
>VUQI01025201.1:0-11445 GCA_015106735.1 Paratilapia polleni | reverse complement strand
TTTTAAAAAAAAAAAAACAAAAAAAAAAAAAAAAAAAATTTTAATTAAAAAAAAAAAAAAAAAAAAAAAAAAAAAAAAAAAAAAAAAAAAAAAAAAAAAAAAAAAAAAAAAAAAAAAAAAAAAAAGAATAAAAAAAAAAAAAAAAAAAGACTAAAAAGTGACCGAAACTAACACTACCTAGAAGCTGACTCTGGTACTAATCTTGAAATGGCATGAAGAAAAAGTGTGTTTTTAAATGTGATTTAAAAACCTAATATGGAGGGGCAACTCATTCCACAATTTGGGGGCCACACCTGCAAAAGCTCAGTCAGTGTTTCAGTTTAGACATGGGGACAATGAGGAGTGACTGGTCAGCCAATCTGAGAGACCTTTGTGGGGTGTATATGTGTAGAACGTCTGCCAGGTATGTCTGAGCCAGACCATTTAAGACTTTCAAAGCAAACAGCAAAATTTTAAAATTATTTCTAAAATGGACAGGCAACCAGTGCAAGGAGGCAAGAACAGGGGTAATGTGCTCATATTTACATGTCGCTGTCAGCAGTGAGGCAGTGTAATCGTGACAGTGAGGCCTGGTCAATGCCAACATAAAGTGCACTGCAATAATCAAGGCGAGTGGTCACAAATGGATGTAAAACTCTCTCTAAGTCACTAAAAGAGATAAAAGGCTTAACTTTAGAGAGCTGCCGCAGCTGAAAAAAGCTAATTCTCACCACTGTATTTATTTGTTTGTCCATTTTAAGAGCTTTGTCAATTTTCACCCCAAGGTTGGTAACACCTGGTTTGACACAAGATGTGAGAGGATCCATATCAGGAGGGCCACTAGGTTCAAATATAATGATCTCTGTTTTGTTTTAATTAAAATAATACTACATCAAGGGACTGCTTATTTGACCAGTTGGTGATCTTCAGTACTGCCAGCCCCATATTAACCTTCCACAGGAACCCTGGTGACTTTACTCCTCTAGTTGAAATGCAGATAAGGGAACGGAGTTCCTTTTCCCCAAAGGAAGGTTTCTGCCTCCTGCTTTAAATGTTATCAGCCCATTAAATGGCAATTGTTATCAGTCCCGTAGATAAAGCTAGAAGGGGGCCTCCTTCGATTCCTGGTTAGCTTAGTAGGCCATTAACACCCCATTAAATGTAGGTTTTGTTGTAGATCACCAGTGGTGAGGTACAGATGATGATGTTTGTAGTCATTTGCTGGACTTTCATCCTGAAAAAAGGATGTAGAACAGTTACAGTTATTTTTTTTATTTGTTTAACTTTTGTTTTTGTGTATTTGTTTTTAGTCATTGTTTGGTTGGGTTAAATATGTCAGACAAAGCCTCTTTTTCCATGCCTAGGTGAGGACACATTTACATGGTATCCTAGTGTACTAACCGTTCTCTTAAATGCTTTGGCATGATACTGAGCTGGACAACACCAACTAAGATTTTCCACACACTTATTCACAGAATATTAACACAAGAGGTTGCCTATGTAATGTATATTACTTCCTATTTATCCGTGATCAAAATGATGATTTGCACCTTCTGGTGTAATCGGTGCAGTTTGCCCAATTTAAAGAGAGATGATAACTGATAACAGTCTAGACTGAGGGGTTCCTGCATTTGTAGTGCTACATTTTAGCAACTTTTCTTTGATTTTAAAAAACATTTGGATCTCTTGCCTTAATGCCAGCAAAGTACTGGAGATCTCAAGTAGTAACTCTGCAATTCCCGCCAGTTCCCTGTATTTATCCAATTATCTAAAAAGCATGTAGTTAATAGTTTAGTAGAAATGATCCAATCTAGATGGATAAATAACACAAGAGTAAATTTCATTTGGGGATGAACTTTCCCAGTAGTTTTATTGTATTTTTCTGAACTTTAAGAATTTACTTCACTTCACTTCACTTCAATTTTATTTATATAGTGCCATATCACAACAGTCGCCTCAAGGCGCTTTATATTGTGAGGTAAAGACCCTACAATATTAGAGAGAAAACCCCAACAGTCAGACGACCCCCTATGAGGAAGCACTTGGTGACAGTGGGAAGGAAAAACTCCCTTTTAACAGGAAAAAAACATCCAGCAGAACCAGGCTCAGGAAGGGGCGGCCATCTGCTGCGACCGGTTGGGAGTGAGGGGAAACAGAAGAGAGAAGACAGAGACAGGACAAAAGATACACTATAGGAATGTAAATACATTTCATTATGGATTATCTATCTCCATTGCTACACTTCTTTTGGCTGTTTTATAGCAACTATGGTGTGTGAGCATTGTGATTATTATGAGCAAGGTTAGAAAACATGAACAAGGTGATGACCTTACCTTGGCCTATGTTTTAGTTTCCACTAAAAAGCTATATCGAGAATACTTCTGTTGGAAATCTTCTCCTGACCCCTTTTTATTCTAAAGAAACACTAGGTTCAGGAAAATTGGAAATTTTTCACAAACTCAGGCCTTTGGATGACCTGTGAAAAATATGTTGGGCAGCTGCCAGCTTTAATTATCAGCTGTCAAATCTGCCCCAACCCTCCAGGGTGAGAGGTTAGAGATGTCTCTCAGCTCTGCAACAGCAGTTGCAAATTTGGCTTGACATATACAAACAGCTTTTGCACGCACTGTACCTGTCCACAATCCTGTAGTTAGAGAGTAGAATCCATGAGGCCAAATGGGGAACAAATGACTCTAGAGGTTGGAAAAGGAGGGGATAAAAGGACCCAAAGGCTAAACTCCTTAAAAATAACAAAGGTTGGGAAACCCTGTCACATAAAATCTAGCTACATTTCAAAACCATTTTGCGATAAAGGACAATAATGGAGGACAGGAGTCAGCACGTTAACCACACTCTATTCAAGAAGTCACCATCCTGATACTAAGACGAATTGGAAAAGCATTTAAAAAAGTGATTCTTGGTATTCTGAAGTGACCTTGTTACAGTGATGACAGCATGTCAGAAATGCAGGGAGATGAGCTTTATGTATTCTTCCTTTATACTTCTAGCTATGAAGCAGTTTGGGTGCAAGGAAGTTCAGTGTTGCTGACATTAGTGAAGTGAGCAAGTATAATCTGTAGGGATATGTGTGTATGTGTGAAAGAGAGAGAGAGAGAGTAGGACTGCTGTAGTCAAAAGACAGCAGGACTCTTGTGATGCCTAACGTGTGTAATAGCACACTGCCAATTAAGCATTTCAGCTATTAAATAACCTGTGGATGAAATGTCTTTCCACTTTCACTTTGGTTAGGTGTTGCAGCTGTATGGAATTAAAAAGAATCCTTTATTTATTCAAGCAGAAACCTCTGGGGCTGAAAAAATGAAGCCATAAGTGAAAAGAATTGCAGTTTCTCTAATGGCCACTGGAGGCTGGCTTCAAAGGCAACTCAATCCAGAGACTGATGTTAAAATGTTTAATTTTACAGTGCTAAAATAGATAGTTTTCCCCTTCATAACAACTCTACAGGGGGTGTTTTTGTGTGTTTGTTTGTTTATTTAACCCATTTGACTTTTGTTATGGCTTAATGTTAGGCACATGGCTGCTTTAACTAACAGGTGTGCTAAAACAGGGAGCTGTAGCTAATAGCTACAGGCCTGACCTCTGCTAATTCGAGTCACTGAACTGGACATGTCTGGTGTCAGTGCCTTTTAAGAGCAGTTTTATTGGAGGTATTGTGGCAGACTGTCCCAGAAGTTTGTGTTTCAATTTTTTGTGAAATTCTTGTATTTTATTAGTATGTTTCTTAGCACTTATTAGCAGGTATGCGCGTCTGTGCATTGTACCTGTACAGTTTAAGCATGCAGCAGCTAGCATTAGCTGATGACTTAGGCCTCCACCTTCTCATCCAAATATGGTGTCCTCTGGCTTCATAAATGCAACATAGCAGTGGTTAAAATGCTTCAAAATTAAGTCCCTAAGCCAATGGCTGATGTCACAGATGCATCTTTTCTATAGAGCTCGGGAATTGCAATGCATTCTGGGTAGTCGCCGCCATGTGTTGTTCATGCAAAACAAAGACAGAAGCACACTTTAACACACTAACGAATGCTGAACAAAATACCCAAATGACCTGTGAGAAGATCAGTAGCACGATATAATAAACAGGGAAGCAAAACAATGAAGAAGCAAAGTAGTGTTATTAGGAGAAAACAATGGTAATAGGAGTCTCTCAAAAACAATTTTTGATGAGTTAAGAGTTATAAATCGCTTCAGACCCACATTCAGGCATGTGGAACTCAGACACTCTCAGCCAATGAACCATGGCGTTTTTTTGCATCTCTTGCCCTGCAAAGACACTTTATTAATAGTTTATTTTGCGTTATATTTAATATTTAACTATAATATTTTCTTTTTTTGTCTTCTTCAATTTTGTATTTCTGTTTGTTACATCTCATAGCATTACACACCTATAAAGCATAAAGTTTTACTTGGTTTTTAATATTGCACTGTAATCATATCCTCACGTTCTACCTTGCAGTAGTTGCACTATACTGTACTGTGAATCTTCAGAAAAAAAGTCATTCAGATGTGAAGTAGTTTTATGTCGTTTATTATGGCAAAATGTTTGTTCTAGTGCAGCAGCAGGTGCAGGAGCTTGTAGTCTTTTTGTTCCCCATAAGAGGTAGCCACGACTTCTGTGCGCCCGAAGTGTAACAATGGTACCCAGTCAGGATTACACTATCCCATTTCATAAGCTAGTTTGACTATAACAAAAGCAAAGATTTTGTTTGCGTTATGTTGCAGCAGCCCATGTAACAACCATGTAACAGTTAGATGCGTGCCTGAAGTATAACAATAGCACACTGTTGCATTTCAAAAGCTGATTTTTCAAAACCTAAAGCATAAAGATTTTCTTTGATTCTAGCTATGTTGCCATGTAGCTGCAACCCAAATTGTTGCCACATCTAAGGTGTGTAAGGTAGCAACAGCCCTACGACATGTAACTACAACAGTTAAATATGCTGTAATTATAACTTACCAGCATGACGATGCCGTGATCACGTGAACATATTTTCCGAAATGGTGTTGAAGGTGATGTTTTTCCTTCTTCCTCTTGCTACCCAAGCCATTCATTGTTGGCTCCATGACCTCCACTCCTTTTTGCTGCTTCCAAGCTGGAAAGCGCAAAATTCTCACTCCATTCCTTAAAGTGCTTCCATCCCGGGTCATATGTACAGTTGTATTATTATACAACACAGCAACTCACCAGTCTGATGAGTTTCTGATATCCACAATTTAACTTTAAAACCCAAAAGCAACCGCTATCTCTGTATATTCAATGTACACAACTTGGACTTGTTTGAACAACAGTCCCATAATGCATTGCGTTGGTGACGTCATGATCCCGAGCTCTATACAGTCTGTTTTTAGCCACAAGAAAAATCACACCTTATACATGCGATAACACTTTAAACCTAAAGCAGATAATTTTTTTTTTAATTTGCATGACCAGAATAAAATTAACTTTTATAAACACATGCAAATTCTTGCACCAAAAAATGTATTTTATAAGAAGCAACAGTGGACTGTGGAAGCATAAGAAGCCATGTGAAAGCCATCTCTTCTTTGTGCTAAGTTGTCAAGTTAGTGCATTGTTTGTACTTCATCCAGTTTGTTGTTCATGGTCTTCTCTTTCCCCTCATTGCCCAACCAGTCTCAGCAGATACCTGTCCTTTCCTGAGCCTGATTCTGATGGAGGTCTTTTCCTGTTAAAAGTGGGTTCTTCCTCACCACGGCTCCCAAACTGTCACTATGAAAATAAAACTGAATTCATTTTATGGGTTTTTATAAAAGACTACCAAAATAATGTAAGCTCTGTAATTTTCCAGTGGTGTGTTGCAGCACTGAAGGTGGATTGAAGAATGGCAGATTGAGCTTCACAGTGAAGACAATGGCCAATGTGTGTGTGGGTGTTCGTCTTTGAAGTGATGGCAGCTGCCCTTGAAGTGAAGCGCCTTAAGCCTCACACCGACTTGATGTTGGCATCCAACGTAACGTTGATTAGATCCCCACTGTGTCTGTCATCTAATAAATCACGCCTCTCCTACACCTCAACTTTTCTTGCACTCACCCTGGTCCCTACAGTCCTGACATAAAGACAGGTATCATAATGGTTGCACTGTAAGGTGAAGTGTAAGAAATAAAAAACAATCTTAAGGTTAATCTTAAAAAGAAAGTCTTCATTGTCTCCTCTCTATTTGTGTGGCTAGCACACAGGCAACTCTATAAACTTTAACCTGCATTTTAAACGAGTGGTGGAAAGGACATCTCTCTTCTTTCTTCCTCAAGAGACCAATCACTATGGTGGCTGATGGAGCGATGGAGGAATAGAGGGATGGATGGAAGGAGAGAGGGAGCGTGCAAGCATTTTGCAGAGAGTGATTGTGAGAGGACAGCGGTGGCAGAAGATGTCCTCTACACAGTGATTAATTCCAGACCCAATGTGATTTATGGCCCCACCACGGCTGTTTTGTAGGTCACTTTGGTGCCACATCACTCAAGCTGTGCAAACAACAAGTCTGATATCAGTGTTGGTTAACCATAAAGGAGGACACACATGCGTGGCCACAGTGAAAATGAAAATGTTTTGCTTTGAATTTACTCTTTGCTTCTCACGCCATCAAATCAAGTGAATTTTGAAAATATGAAGAGTGAGTTTTGAAAATGTATGACTCATAGGGATGGATGCAATGCACTGGAAATAACATGCAGGCATAAAGAGACTGACGCATGGAGAGAAGTAAATAAACACAGTAAAGAGTTTCAGTTCTTTAAGGTGTATCTTAATGCAAAACATGTTTATAATATATATTATGCTTAGCAATAATGTAACACATTTAATGTCAGAATTATGTTTACTTGCACACAGTACACAACACATGATGATTGGCTCCACTGCAGGGAGCAGTGTTTCCTTTATGTGGAGGGTGTAGGTGTCTGGCTGGCAGGTGCATAGGTAGCATAGCCAACTTTAAAGCAGTAGGTGGGTGTGATGGCCGCACTTGCAGCCACAAAACTATAAAGTCGGTAACCCCACACGCCAACAATTTGCACAACGCATTTTAGCTATCTTAAGTTCACACATTGTAAATACACACACACACAAACCAACAACAATGAATCTTTATTTTCATAGATCTTGCTCGTGTTTCTTTCACATTTATTTAAAATATTTTTGTTCTGTAGGTATTGTTATATTAATCTGATTTGGTTGTTTTTATGTTTCTTTATTGTTAGTTAATTTGGTAATGTTTGTTTCCCCTTGCGTAAGTATGTAAGCATTTAGTTTGCTTTTTCCAATTATCATTATTATTAGTTTTGTTCACCTTACATTATCATTATTATTATTGGTATAATAATAATAATAATAATAATAATAATAATAATCGTTATTATTATTAGTAGTAGTAGTAGTAGTAATTTTAAAAAAATCAATCTTATGTAACTCTAATAAAACTCGAGTATAACATTAGTTCAGACAGGCAACAAAGTAAAGCTCTGCTGATCTCAACTGTCATAAAAAGGGTTTTCTGCAGATCAACCAATATCAGTGTCTTTGTCTTGGTGAAAAAGTTTAAATGTACATCACCAAATGTAAAGTCAAATTTGGCTTAACACTTCTCCCATATGTTGTATAGAAGAGGAAGTCACAGTAAATGGGCAGATGTGCAAAGCCCTGGAATTTGAAACAGAAAACCTGTGTTGCACTGAATGAATATAAACAATAGTCACAGTGATATCAGCCATTGGTTTGTGAATTCCCATTTATAAGCTTTAGTTTTAACATATGGCCAATGCCATCTTGTTGTTTGTATCTAGAAAGGAAACTTAGTTAGCACAGTGATTCCAGAGACTGTATGCATGCAATGCATAGACACAGATGCCTTCCAATAGTGTTGGTTAACGTACAAATAAAATACTGAAAAAAAACCCCCAAAAACCTGGAACACAGACTTTTTGGATGAGCTGTTTTACTCAAACATCAAGCCATATTATTTTCAGATAACGGGACTAAAAAATTTCCAAAAGGCACCAACACCAGGCTGTAATTGAATCACTTCTGGAGCCCCAAATGGCTATTCGAGAAACTGCAGATATAGACACACATCCACATTGGCTGTATTTTTCAGCGATGGAATGATGCTACTGATATCGTTTAGTATTTTTAGTATTGCTGGACTCATTAAACTCAATAATTATGGATTATGTCTGAACATTGAAATAGATTTTTAATTGAGGGGCAACCTCCGGAGCATGAAAAATTAAACCATTGCACAAGTGGTAAAAACTGCAGTTTCCCTAGTTGCCACTTGAGACTGTCTCCAAAAGGGAGTTAATTCCTATAGACTCATAATGTTAAAATGAACAACTGTACAGTATTAAAAAGCACATTTACAGACGGTATCAAAAATGGTTTTGGTGTCTAAGGATAGTTTCCCCCTTCATAACTCTGAGTGGAGTGAAATTTTTTTTTTTATAGCTCCTTCACCTGAATACTGGAGTTAGGGGCGTGGCCATCTTGATTGACAGGTGTCCCAACACAGTCAGATTGAGTAAATTGGTGTCTGCTAGGCCTTATCTACTACTTCAAGTCATTAAACTGGACCTCTTCACTGTGTGTGTGCTGTTAGTGCATTTTGGAGCATTTTTTATGGATAGTTTATGGCTTGCTGTGTGATACAGACCATTCCAGAACACTGTGCTTCACTTTTAGTGAGTGAAAATGTAGTATTTTGTTAGTCTGTTTGTTAGCGCTAATTAGCTAATATGCGTGTCTATGAATGCACCTTGCTAACCTAGCTTGCTAGCGTTAGCTGATATATTAGCACTTCACCCTTTCATCCGTTTAAGGTCACTTCTGGGTCCAAAAAAACAATATGGCTGTGATCAAAATGCTAACATTGAAGCTTCAAAATACAGAGTCCAAAACCAGTGGCTAACATGAAGGTGCTATGTCCACTTTTATATATGTGTTTTTAATGTAAAAAGTCCTTCAAAATGTTTACAGCACAGTGTGGGAGATGGGGTTGTTGTAACCTCATCAGTCATATGCAACAAAACTTGTCTCCTCCAAGGTTAAGGGAGGATTTTAAAATGATTTGCTGATCTTGATGTCAATATATGGTCTAAAGTAACGGCTGCATCAAAGGATTCTAGTTGAACAGGACAAGTGGGTGATTGTCTATTGTTACTCCATCAGGGCATTTTATTTTAGGTCAGAGTTTTTCCACTTGCATCAGCTTTTACCAATGCATTTGGAGAGAACACTGCGCAGACACAAGTCATTACATGATTTCACATTAAAAAGACATTGGTTATCTACATCTTTATCCTGCTGCCTTCTGCTGTAAAATTGTGAAGCAATTACAAACGCTGATGAGAATCTGTCAGCACAAAGTAGGGAAATTAGGTACAGGTTAATGATGATGATAATGATTACACTTATGATTAAATAACTTGATGATGCTAACATATACAAAAGACACCATTTAGAGCAATTAGTACACACGAACGCAGTTGGCCCATATGCATCAGTTAATATGAATTTTTCATGTGCCACTTAAACAGTTGCATCAATTGTACATTACCCCTGACTCATAAAAATTTTACTCCAGCAAGGTGGGAAGAGGAATTTGTGCCTTCCATGCATATGATTGTGGAGTGACTTAACTGACTGAAATTAAAACTAACATTAGAAACTCAAATTAAAGGGTTGCTAAGCAACATCAATTCCAAAATCCATTTCTTCAATTATTCTGCTGACGTTAATCCTTTTCTTCATTGTGGCTCTGGGATTATTGATGCAAATTTCAAATGAGAATGTTTCCAAAAAAAAGCGAAGTCATTTGAAGGAATAAGTTTGTGCAGAGATGATGTCCCAATTACTTTCTACCATTTCTGGATCAGCAGGTTTCATGTTTTGAAACAGCAGAACCAATCAGTGTCAAAACAGTGCAAATTCGTGGCATCTGGACTAGATATGCTGAATCCTTCATCAGAGTGAGTTTTCACTTTCTGCTCTGATTCTGTCCAGCTCTTTATCTCTTAATCCCCCTCTATATATGGGGGGAAAAAGAGTGGGAGATGACAGCAGAGTTGCTGCAGAAACCTTGATCTGGCTCAAGTTAATTCTTATATTGAGGCACTTTTGAGCAAACCATCAGTGGACTCAAATCAATACCAAGCTGGGTTGATCTTTAGCTTTGAGTCCGACCTTCTCTTCACAAGTTCCTTCCACCGGTGAGGCCGACAAGATGCTAAAATAGAGCACGGAGAACTTTCATGGCCAAACCTTAAAGAACACGATGACTTTAAAGAAAGAAAAAAAGTGGGAGATTGCTAAGCATGCTTTTGCTATCCCCACTGAGCCAACTGAGGTACAAGGTTATTTGTTTTTGGCAATATTTAAAAGCACTGCATGTTGTCGAACTATAAGCCATCCAAGGTCATCCACTCTGGGGTGAGATGAGAAAGAAGTGTCTCAAAGAGAGAGGGAATAGGATTACCATGAGTTACAGCTCGCTTGGCTTTACTCAGCATCTTTATGACACAGGCAGAAATCTCATTGCCTTTTAGTATTAGTGAAGCTAAAGGATCATTCTTAGTATTTACCTAGTTTTCCTCAATGTTCAATATTGAATCTAAATAATCAAATCTTCTGGAGGCAGAATGTGAAGACCTGAATCATGTAGGATCAATCAAGATGGAGCTTCATAGAAATGTACAGTTATTAATGAAGAAATTGTAGTCATGCTAATTGCATTATTTTACGGATAGCAATAAACTCTGTCCAAAACTCTGGCTCAGACCAAGAGTGCTGGAAGTTGAGAAGCCAAGGGGCCATGTCTCCCAACTTTATGAACCTGTCCCATGTTTTCAGCTCAGGGATCATGGCAGCCACAAGTCATTCATTCCTGTCCACTTAAAGGTATTTGGTGAAATAAAGCAGGCAACACATTTGATATTTACTTTGTATTTTCCAAATTAAGGATATGTGATAAACACCAAATAGATATATGTAATAATGATAATAATAATAACACTTCCTAAGTTAAAACATTAGTAATGTGTTGTTTAAAAATGAATATGAACTTGTTTTTTTTGCATTATTTGAGGTCTGAAAACACTGGACCTTTTTTGGTATTTTGACAATTTTTTCATTTTCTGCAAATAAATGCTCTAAATGAAAATATTTGTATTTGGAATTTGGGAGTTATGTTGTCAGTAGTTTATAGAATAAAACAAAAATGTTCATTTTACTCAAACATATACCTATGAATAGCAAAATCAGAGAAACTGATCATTTTGCAGTTGTGTCTTAATTTTTTCCGGAGCTGTATATACATATGCTTACTAAAATGAAAATCTGTGATACGTTTTATGTAATCACAAGTAAGAAAAAGTAATTATGATTTTCTTCACAGTTATTGTTTATTGACCTAACACCAAAGCAAAGACTAGGATTTG
>VUQI01025199.1:0-32181 GCA_015106735.1 Paratilapia polleni | reverse complement strand
GAGGACCAGGAGTTCACGACCCCTGTGAGAGGGAGCCCACAGACGTCCTGTCTGACCTCAGCGCCCAGCAGGCCGACGCCATCACGCACAGCGCTCAGGTCAGTGAGCAGCTCACTTTACCCATCCGCCTACTCTCGTGCAATCACTGTTTCCTCCTCCTGTACTGAGGAGCTTTTCATACTAAACAATTCAGCCAGCAAAATCTTTTTAATGTTATACTACAGCTGCTGCAGTTACTGTTTATTTTCATTTTCAATCAGTTGTTTGGGCTTTAAAATGTGAAAAAGTCCCATTGTGACATCCTAGAGCTGGAGAAATCATTATGTTTTCTTTCTTTATTTTTTTTATCTATCCATTTTAATCACTTATCCAATTCAGGGTCGCGGGTGAGCCACAGCCTGTCCCAGCTGTCATTGTGCAAGATACACCCTGGACAGGTCACCAGTTTGTTGCAGGGCTAACATGGAGAAACACATAACCATACACGCTCACGTTCACACACCTACGGCCCATTTAGAATCACCAATTAACATAACATGCATGTCTTTGGACTGTGGGAGGAAGCTGGAGTACCCTGAGAGCACCCCCGCAGGCATGGGGAGAACATGCAAACTCCACACAGCATCTAATAAGAAGACAATGTGATGAAGTGATGAAATTTAATATCCAGAGGGTCAAGGGTTGACTTCACTGTGACATAACATTCTGCAAGTCTGGCCATTATTCAGTGCCATAACTTAGGAATAGATTATGACAATATTTCACATTTGGTTGAACACCTAGTAGTAAAATATTCCTTAATTAAGCTCAACCTGTGAACAGCCATCTGAAGGGATCATATGCCTTATTTTGAAGAGGAAGAAACTAACCGTGGATTTGGAGAGTCATTACATCCCTGTTGTACAGCGATATACAGTGAGGTCCATTAGTCTTTGGACAATGACACAGTTTTTGCTATTTTGCCTCTGTACACCACCACAATGGACTGCAAATAAGTCGATCATAATGTGATTGAAGCGCAGATTTTCAGCTTTAATTCAAGGGGTTTAACAAAAGTATTTCATTAACTCTAGGAATTATAGCCATTTTTATACACAGTCCCCCATTTTCAGAGGCTCAAAAGGAATTGGATAATTAACTGATGAGTAGTTTCGTGGCAGGTGAGCCTTTAAAAAAACAACAACCCAATTTTGTATTTATTTATTTATTTACTTTTTCTTTTCTTTTTTAATTTAATTTTATTAAAGAAAAGGATGAGGCCTGTTCCCTCATTATTCCACGACAGATTAAGCAGGTAAAAGATGAGGAGTTGATTCCAAGTGTTGAACTTGTGTTCGGTATCTTTTCATGGGAACTGTCAATATGAGGTCCAAAGAGAGACATCCATTCAAGTTAGGGAGGCCATCATTAGACTGAAAAACCAAAATAAACCTATCAGAGAGAGAGCAAAAACTTGAGGAGTGGCTAAAAACAACAATCCGGTACATTCTTAAAAAGAGTGAATGCACTGACAACTAAAGTGAATGATCACAGAATTCTTTCCCTGGAGAAAAGAAAAGAAAAGAGAGACAACTTCACGGGTGCCACTATAGCTCACCAGGTCCCAGCCCGTTTCCTGCGTGTCCCCATGCTTTTCTGTCCACACTCTATACTATCCTGTCAAATAAAGGTTCAAATGCCAGAAAAAAAATCTTTTAAAAAAGATAAACTACTTCACAACAATATCCATCCAAGTGAAGAACACTCTCGAGGAGGTAGGTGTATCATTGTTAAAGTCTACAACCAAGCGACGTCTTCATGAATGGAAATGCAGAGTTTACAACAAGGTGCAAACCACCGGTTACACTCAAGAACAGGAAGACCAGATTAGATTTTTGGAGGAAAACATGTTAAATAGCCTGCACATGTCTGGAAAAAATTGGACAGATGAAACCAAGGTTAACTTGTACCACTGGGGTGGTGGACTGATGCAAATTTACAAACATTGTGTCACTGTCCAGAAACTTATGGGTCTATCTGTACTTTTCCCTGAAATAATATATTGCCAATAACCCCCCTTTGTTCAGTTAAATTATATTTACCTCTCGGTCCTTGACTCTCGCTATTAAGGAGGATTGAAGAAGTTCCCATTCGTAATATCCTGTTTGCTCCTGGGGCATGAACCTTAAAAGCTTCAATTAAAGGGCTCCGTGTCTCACCTCTGGTCCACAGCTGTCCAGGTTTTAACCCGTCCCAAAGGTGGTAAAATCATCTTAAATTTCATCAAGTCTGGGATGAGAGAAGCAATTTACTAAAATACACACAGATTTATTTTTAAAGACTAAATCACTAAAAACTTTAAAGTCAAAGTGGGATTTTTTTCTGTATTTTCTGAGATCAGTGAAGTCCAAACTCAGTTCTTCCCTGGAGGTGAATCAGTGCTGCAAAACCACAGATGTGTTCTGACTTTAGAGATCCATTTTCCATCTAAAACACTCTTCTTTACGGATGTTAGCTTTACATCTTTCCCTCTGAGAAATTCCCTTCCTGCTTCCCTGCTATAAAACCAGGCACAGACGCTAACTGAGCGTAATCAATTCATGGCCAAGAAAGGAAAACTCAGACTCAGCCATGCAACTCGTGAGACCTTGAAACATCCCACCGGGGTGCGTGTCCACGCCCCCCACTGCACCAAAGTCAGCATTTTTTCCAGGAAATCAGACAAGTAACGCTCCTTCCTGCTACACCGATTGATGGAGGGTTATTTAAAGCGAGTCTTCGGCCTCCCCCCGGTGAAGCCCCAAGCTCACGTCAGCACTATAAATAGCTGAGTGTCCACAGAAGCCCGGTCTCTGACCTCAGAGAAGCAGCCCTCTAAGTGCTGCGGAGGCTTTGACGAACTGGCAGCCTAATTAGCCATCTAATGAGCGTGGGAACGCTCTTCCTCGTATACACCCACACCGGCACTACTACTACGATTACTACCACCGCCGCCGCTGCTGCTGCTGCACACGGAACAACAAAGTCTGCCCCCGAGCGGAAAGTGTGGGCTCAGCACTGAAAAATATAAAGACATCCTCAGATTCATCTTTGTTTTGCTCTCTGGATGAAGTGCAAGTCTGGGAATATATTTTTCCTGTCTTTTTTTTCCCCTTTTCCTCCTTTGTTTGTGCCCACAGAGTGTTTATGCCTCCTCTCTATAATGCATGAAGTTTCTCCCAACAGAATTAGTTGGTTTACACAAACGCCGAGCAGCTTGCACAAGTTTCCCTGATAATTAAAGTACATTGATCGGAGAATAACTGGCTCTGCTCTCCTGTGAGTGCAGGAGAGCAGAGCCAGTTTCTGTTGCTTTACCACCACGGTGATGTGCCCTTATTCTGTCTGTTGTGTGTGTGTTTCAGCATGCGTTACGCCTCCTGGCCTTTGGACAGCTTTACAAGGTCTTGAATATGGATCCTCTGCCCGCCAGCAAGCCCTCACCGAGGCTGTTAGAAGGTGTGTGCACAGTTGCGTTTGTGCTCTGTGTTTCTCTGAATCTGTCTGTATCCATGTGTATCTGCATTTGTTTTCCTGTTTTGTTTTGTTTTGTTTTGTTTTGTTTTTTTCTATTTTTAATTTTCTGCCTTATTTTTCAGCCCTCTGTTCAGATACAGTCCTGGCAGTATTAATAAAAACAGCATGTTTAGATGACATGTGTGTCTGTGTGGGCTGCGTGACGTTTTAAGTGCTCTCTCGGTTCGTTTCCGCTCTGCAGGCGGCTGTCAGAAGAGGCTCCGGGAGGACATCGGGTCAGACGACAGGGACTTCATCAAAAGGATGAAAGGTGACTTTGACCATCAACTCACTCGTTTCAAAGAATCACTGGTCAGATGATCGAAATCCTCTTCCTCTCACTTCTGAGGCGCAGCGGACACTTAGATGTAGCCTGATACATGTGGCTGACTGCAGCTTTATATTAAACAGAGTTCAGGGCTGCAGGCTGGAAGATATAATGAATCATCATACTATAATGATCATATGCTACGTTTGCTTACGTTGTGCACATTCTACGTTCGTTATGCTACATATTTTAATGGTCAGCGCAAATTTTTAATCTTCCCGGTGCAGCTGAGCAGCCGCTGATTATCGATCAAGTTATCGAAATACGCCACCATAAAAACGCTTATATACCATAAAGTAATTAAGAAAAAGTAATTATGATTTTATTGTTATTGTTTATTGACTTAATACCAAAGCGAAGACCCGCACATAGCGCGGGGATTTGACCCAAGTCTGTCATTTTAGTTGCTAAAGTAGCTTAGTCGCTTGAAGGTTAATAATGAGCACTCATTTTTCTGAAAAGTGCTTAAGAAGAAGACAAACGAGACAAGAACACATATATATGAGTTTAATTATTGAAGTAAAACCACAATTAGACACTCAGAGTACTATACATGTGAGTGGAGGTATGCGTGTAATGATAAAAGGCTGAAATAACAATTAAAAGGCAAACAAAGTGCAGCTCAGCTCTGGTCCCTGGATCAGGGTGGAAGCAGGATAGCTCAGGACAGCTGGGTGAGATTTAATTCAGAATTTATTATTGTTATTAAAAAAAGACAATTCCTCATTTAATCCCCGAGGATACACCGTTTGTAGGTGATATATCCAATAAGCCTCCCGTCCAAGACGTTTCCCTATCACCACCTCTTTTCAACGGCCCAACCACGTATCCACGAACTGTAGACCAGAAATGCCATGTACAGCTGACTGAAAATGTCTCACTACAGGGGCCTCTCATCTTTATTTCTGATATTACTCTTGTGTTCAGATATCCTAATTCTCAACTCCCTCTTAGTCTTACCCACATAACAAAATCCACAGGGGGACTTTAATAAATATACCACATGTGTGGTCCTACAAGTGAATCTACCACTCTAATATTTGTTAATCTGTATGTGGGTGTAATAAATGGTCCCCTTTTTATCACGGCATTACAGTTCACACAGCTCAAACATGGAAAATTTCCAGAAGGAATAGAATTTAAAAATTGTTTAGATTCAACATGTATATGTGTCTTTACAAGATTATCTCTCAAATTAGTGGAACGCCTTGTGACGAATAAGGGAGGATTAACAAAGGGAGGATTTTGTCTGAGACTGCGTTTCATACACAGTTAATCATGTGATGTTATGTTTGTACACAAATACTTTGATAATCTATGTCTGTGGATGAAACACACCATTAGCTTTGTACTTCTGTGAATGTTGATATATTAATGATTGAGGAAAGCCATGTGCTGAAAAACGTCCGTTTTTTTTCTTACTGTCTTATTGCATTAAATTCTTTATACGTGTAATTGTGAGTGCTCAAGTTAACAGTTTCTTAACAGTTTAGAAACAGCTCATTTAGGTCTGAGGAATAATTTACTGCCTTTAGATACATGGCTACAATATGAATCATTTATAATGGCAGATACCGTCGACACCGTATGCAGTGCCCTCCAAAAGTAAGACACAGTAAATTAAACGGCAAATTAAAAGCAGTGTTTTTGCTGTGTTTGAATTTAAGATAATAATTTGACGCCGAGATGAAAGTTGACTGGCTTCAGCTTTTATTAAACACCATATATATGCACATTTTTACACATTAATATCCAAAATTTATACAAAAATATGATCAAAGTTCTAAAAACATTCAGAAACCACAAGCCTTATCTGATTTGTTTGGCAGCTCTCTTGTTCAAGGTCATCTTCTCGGGGATGTCAAGATAGATTTGAGTGTAGCTTCCATTTGTATACCATTGTCTTCAAGTCCCGAAACTTGTGCAAAGAGCAAACATCGACTTCTGTTTCAAACTGACCCAGATTTTATGTCGGGGATCATCACTGGGGATCAAATCTGGGTCTCCAGCTACGACCGAGCGGTTTTCAGTGGAGGAGTTCAGTTTCCAAAGGCAGCGCGTCAAGTGAAGAGTGAGACTGGAAGCATTTGTTGTTTTTCAACATTTGCTGTGCACCATGAATTCATCCCCCAATCTGAGACTGTCAAGTTTTTTTTTGTTTTTCTGTAACGTCCTGTGCCATGTGATGGAAAAAACTCAGAGGAAATGCTCCGAACTGGTGCCTGCCAGCGCGCCACCTCGTGCCAGCACAGAGCACTTTGAAAACACAGGAGTTTTTTTGGCCACACCAGCACAATCTTTACTCACCACCTGGCCTGCTTGCCAGCTTTGCCTCCCTGTGACTTTTTCCACTTCCAGAAAATGAGAATCTAATTGAAGTTTCGCTGTTCTGACCCACTGGAGGAGATCCAGCTCTTGTCGCAGAGGTACAAAGGGGACATAACTGAGTGATCTGAAAGTAAACAGCCACGCTGAAATCTGCCAGATTTAAATCAGATAAGGTTTTTGATTTTTTTTTTTTTAAGGACCCATTTCTGGAACTTTTTGGTTCACACCTCATATTCAAAAGTGTGTTAATAGTAGACTTCTGTATATCTGTACCATAATATACTTGAGATTTAAAAAAACAAACAAACCCTAAAGTCAGTCTCTACACTAGTGTCTCTGTTCATTTTCAAATGCATAAAGAAGATAAAACATCAGCTTCACTCTGCTTATGGAGAGCAATCTAAGTATAAAAACAATTCATTTTAATTTTTCATAAAATTAAATATTTCTTTGGAGAAACTGAAAGTATTGAAGAACAACAATCGAGTTATGGAAGATCTACAATTCATATGTATCCTAAACAGAGAGGATCAAAACTTGGTAAAAATCCGTAATTAAAAATAATGACATGAATTGTCAAGTTAAATTTAAATTAATTTCATCTTTGTTTGTTTACAAAGAAAATGGGGTTCAGGCACTTTTAGGGCTGCTTATTGGTTGATCACCCAATGAAGGCGTGTTCAGAGAAATATTAGCAACTCTCACAAGGGAGGAGTTAAAGTAGATCAAACACTAGGTTTTATCTTTGAAAAAAGTCACTAAAAGAGTCTTAAAAGGTGTTAGCAAAGTCAAGAAGCAAGTCTTACCGCTCAGCAGCCATCCTGGCAGCACCTCCAGCATGGACAAGATGGACATAACTTCCAGGTCTGAAAAATTGAGCCAACGCAGAAATGTTTTAAACCTGAATTTTGTTTATAATAACCAGCAGGGGGCAACTCCTGTGGTTGTTTAGAAGTTTATGGGAAAATGGCCCTCAGCTACTTGATCTGTGAATGTTCTAAATACTTTCCTGATGAGTTTATTGGCTCAGTCACTAGTTTCAGATCATATTGAATAAAACATGAAGTTCATTTTGTAAATTCTGGTCATTCTAAAAGTCAGAAAGGATTATTCAGGGTATTAACTTGTTAACTCAGTGGTTAACTTGTCAATCACAAGCCAATGAGCGTGCGGAGTCCTCGATTTCTCGAGGTTTCATAACAGGACTTCACTGACCAATGGACAAGCTCATGTCCATCTTTCTATCTGCGGCCTTCAGGCACAGAAAGGTCAAACTCAAGCCTCTATTTAAATGAATGTGGAGAGAGACGTTACTTTAATTTCAAAGATTAGTGAGGAAAAAAATGCATGTATACAGTCAGCAGTCAAATCTGAAAAAAAAAAAAAAATTTGGTATTAAAAAAATAAAGTTATGAGTTGATCCCAGGAGTTCACTGACCGTTGACTTTAGACATTTGCTATTTTTCCTGTAAATTTGGTCAATTTTCTTTTAGATTTGCTCTTTTTTTCCTAATAAATTTGCCAATTTTTTTCTTGCAGATTTGCCAATTTTCTCATAAAATTACAAGTTTTTTTTTTTTATATATAAATAGGCAGATTTATTAATTTTTTTATTAATTTGATATTTTTCCCTCAGAGCTTTTGCTGCATATGCTGCTATAATACTGCGAGATCAGATTTTCCAGCTCTGGAAATTTATTAAGGCGGCGGTTATTTCCTCCTGCTCTCGATGAACAGTCAAATTACCTCATTCACAAAACTAATCTTCCACGTATGTGCACTTCTGCATATCTGAGTGGCAATTAGAGTGTCGATGAATTGCCTTGCAGCAACTCAACCCCGTATTTGTTGGCGACACAGGAAGTGGACTTCATTGACACAGTGGCGTGATGTCTTTGTTTGTAGGTTCTGTTTGTTGCAGTTTGTGTCCCTCTAAAGCTCTAAAAGATCTCTTCCCACCATGATGATATTAAAAACTGTGGATTGCCTTTAATGGAAAATGGCAACACATTACCAAAAATTGATCCTCAGAAACCTGTATGGGTCAAATCCACCTCGTCGCACAGACGCCAACTTCCCTGGAGAAAACTCTTCACAGCAGATAAGTGGATATTGACTGACGACTAAGAGACAAGGCTTCTGGTTCACAGCGCGTGCGAACACAACTTGTGTGTGTGTGTGTGTTGGACATGTGCAGGCTATAGCGGACCATAAAAAAGGTCTTTGTGTAAAAGGTGGAAAAGTGAGGCAGTGGAGCTGAAAGTAGAAGCGAGCAGCGACGCTGATCTTTTCTCAGAAATCAGGATGCTTTGTTGTGACGGGGATCAAATCGGCCTGTCAGGCTGAAGAATAACACAGCACAGGAGAGAAAATAACCTGACCCTGCTGAATGTGATCCATTATAGGCTCGATGTGTGAAACTCAGCAGGCAGCCACGTCCGATATCTTCATGAGATCATATTAGGAATCCATTTTAGTCACCAGCTCATCCCTGTCACTGCACCTCATAGCGCCATCAGTTGGCAGCATGAATCGGGTTAAGGGAGACTTCTGGCAGCAGTGGCTTTTAGGTGAGGTGTATCCTTGAAGCAGAAAATTGTGTGAAGTTATCAGATTTCCACAGAGCTGAGAGAGAAGCTGGTGAAGCTTACAAGACATTCAGCTTCAGAGAGTTTTAGGAATCAATCAGTTCACGTTTGTAAAGGTCTGTGTGACAGTGACTTAATGTCAGATTTAAGTCCAGAACAATGTCAAACCACCCAGATCTTCATCAGTTTTTTTTTTTTAACTCTTTCCTTCACTCCTCACAGAGTGTTTTGTGGCAGCTGTTTGGACAGCACTTACATAGGCAGCATCTTCACCATGAACATTTGTCATTAGTGACGGGGTCTGTGCTATGACAGTGTGTTTATCAAGCTAATTTAATTATGGCATCTTCATCATGTCATATTTCTTGGCTGACATAACCTCATATGGTGCCATCAAGACGTGATTTACAATATTGTGTGGGCCCCCTGCTGTGCTGCTCTGCCAACACATTTTACAGAAAGTTCCTCTAGTTTTGTTTTCACTTGCAACAAAACTTTTCACTAGTTTTCCTACTACAGAAGTCATTTTCTTCTAGTTCACTTAAACAGAGTGAACTAGGAATAATACCGATTATTTATGTACAAACGTTTAGGTTCACCTTCACATATTGGATCATTTTTGCTTTTGTGTGCCTACAAATGTCTAAAAATATTTGTAACTTTTTTCTGGTTCACTTTCAGACCCGTAAATGTGCATGCACAGATCGATCACCTGATACGCACAGATCACGCCACCTGTGCACGTGGGGGTTTGCATGAAACCTATGATGCACTTAAGTGCTCGTCTTCACATTTTTTAAATCTTAGTTTTCACTTTTAGATCATATGATACACATTTTTCAACTCATTTCTCTCCATGAAATAATGCTTTCATTTTGTTCATGTATGTAGATCTCACCTTTATATCCAGCCCTTAACACTGTAGTAAAAACTGTAGTTTAACTCTCTCATACAGCCTGGTGTTCTTGCATAAAATTAACAAATTAAAACAACTAAAAATTGCAAATAAACTTTGCAGTTTCTTTGAAAATCTCTGGCTCTCCAGTGATCAAGCTTGCCATCACAGCTTCATCGCTTTGAGATTTGGCTAAAAAAAAAAATCATGTTTTGCTGGAGTTGCCTCCTTTCAGTTCAGCAGCTTTCTGCCTCTCTCCTCCGTCCGTGGCTCTGCGTCTCTGCCGGAGTGTGGAGTCGAAAACACGGCACAAATTATGTTCTCTGAATACAGAGCTCATCTCATGGCAAGTGGAAACATGGGCCTCTCTTTGCACTCGGTTCTCAGTCTCCCATCTCTCTTTAAATTGTCTGCCTTCTGCATCAACCTTCCTATTTGTGTGCCAGTTTGTATTTTTGTAAGCTTACAGGTGCTGTGAAGGTGAACCCATTTGTTTGGTTTGTTGTGTGCACTCAGTGTGTCCCTATGTAGGACGACAGCTGAAGCTTAGGTGGACCAAAATGTATTAAGCTAAGGTGATCTACAAGCCAGATTAAAACATGCTAAGGGCTGTATTTGGCCCGCAGGCCTGGAGTTTGAAACTTGATTTGTACAGGATGTTAAAATGAATATTTTTAGTTCTGGACTGTTGGTCAAATAAGACATTTAAAGATGTTTGGCTGTTTTTTTCCCTGACATTTTATACAGTTTAATCCAGTAATTGCTAACAATAATCAGCAGATTAACTGACAGTGAAAATAATAATTAGCTGCTAAACTAAACAGTCTTGGCACTCGTGGCTGCAGCCTTCGGCCTCTTCACTCCTCCTCTCCCTCCCTCTCTGAGTCTTGTCTGTCAGTGTCACAGTAATTAAATTGGCCCTCACTGGGACGATCGTCTCCGGCAACCCTCATCTGCTTCTAGTTCAAAGGAGGTGATGGGAGGCAGAGATAGAGGAGGATTAATACTGCTGGCTGCTGCCACGCAATTATCTCACCGCCTCCCACCACAAACACACACGTATGTTGGGTTATTCACACACTTGCAATGCTTCAACACCTCCTCCCATCTTCCTTCTGGCACCTGTCCACCAGCACCTTCACATTCATTTTCTTACGCACTGGCTGCATCCATATTCATGGAGACCGCACTTAAGTCTAAAGTGCCTGTCAGAACCTCTCAGTAATTACACACAGTGGCTGCAGAACCAGTCGGCTGCACACTTTACAAGCTTCAAGTGTTCTTGCAGTGACACCTGTTACACAAAAGCTGAAATCTGTGGGCGGCCATATGATCATCATCAATAACTCTGTACTGTTTCTCAAGAATCTAAAATTATACATGAATGTTTCTGCCAGGCCCCTTCCACTTGAACTTTGCCTTCACCATTAGCCTTACATTAGATGGTAACACCTGTAATAATGGTAACTGTGTACAGAGATGGTGACAGCTGTAGCCTTACAATACTCAGAAGATAAAAAATTTTACAGAAAAATAAAATCCAGTATATTTATTGGGTTTTGTGTAAAACAAAAAAACAAAAAACAACCCAAAAAAAAAAAATATCAAATAACTAAAATTCAAAAGAGTAAATCAACACAGGTGCCAAAATTAACCTGTTTCTAAACACCACAGATCCTCAAATCTCTTCTGACTAAATACCAAAACTTTAAAGCTACATATTGTAAATTCATCTTGCCCTATGACAGCTGGGGTAGACTGAATAAGCGGAAGTAAATGGATGGACGGATTGTAAATTCCTTTGTTTAAAAATGCTTTAAAGCTGTCAACAGAAAATAAAGAAAGAAGTACTTGGATTTTATGTACAAAACGTTTATGTGTTATGTTGAAGAAATATCAGCTGAAGCTGAACTAGGACCAGGCTGTACTTTAATACACATTTGTACCACAAGATGGTGCACTCAGTGTAACATTTATTTAAACAGGCAAGTACACATTCTGACTTAAAACAGAGGCCTGCAAAAGGAAAAGCCTCTTGAGAAAATGGTGGTTCAAAAAGAGAAATACCAAAAGTTAAAAAGACGGCTGCAAAATTTACCGACTGTGTGGAGTCCATAAACTGTATATAAAAGATGGACGTAGCCCCCCATGGCATCCATTAGTTTTGGACTCCACATTTAAATCCTTAGCATTAGCATTTTAGCTGTCACCACATTTGTTTTTGGGAGTCAGAAATAACCTTATTTGGATAAGAGGGTGGAGAGTGCTAAGTTACCAGCTAATGCTAGCTAGCTTGTTTAAATAAACTATATGTGTGCATCACACAGACTAATAAAATATTACAATTTTACTCTCACAAACCAAAGCACAAATATCCTGGAAGGTCTGTACTACACAGCAAGCCATATTTATGTCAGATAATTTGATTAAAATGTTCTATAAGGCACCAACAGCACAACATCAAGGGGAGGTCCAGTTCAGTGACTCCAATAAGTGGAGGTGAGGCCTAGCAGACAGCTGTTGGCTACAGGTGTCTGTGTCCACATGTACCTTAGCAAAATCTAAAGTCATTAAAAAAAATGACATCAATTAAATAATTTTCATCACCACTGAGATTAGAAATTTTATCATGGGAGTCTGTGTGGATTTATTCGTTTTTGTAGAATCAGAATTAGAATTATGTAGCCAGCCTCAAGTGGTCATTAGGAACTGCATCTGTCAATCAAAGCAGCCATGCCAGTAACTATAAGCCTGTATAACTCCAGGATGAGTTATAAAACAAAATTAACCCCCTGTAGAGTTTTTATGAGAGGAAACTATTCACAGAGACCAAAATTGTTTTTTAAGCATGTTCATCTCTGTTGTAAAGTTGAACATTTTAACACAGGAGTCTATGGGAATTGACTCACTTTTGGAGGAAGCCTCAAGTGGGCATTACAGGAACTGCAGTTTTTTTGGCACTACAACATTGTCTTCTTTTTTCAGCCCCAGATGTTGCCACGTTTTGACACCTGTTACTGCCCTTTTATGAAGACATGCAGTCTGTTTGAACAGTTTGTGTTTTTTTTTTTTTTTAAATGAAATTTACAAATGGCCTATCTGACCAGATTTGTATGTACATGCAGGGCTCTGTAATCGGTTACATTATGTATTGAAATGTTTTTTGTTCACGTAACTAAGGGCCACTTTTAGATAATGAGGATTCATCGATTCATCAGGCTCTTGGAAACAACCAGTGGACCATTTTATTGATCAATTTTAGTCCAATCCCTGTGGGTCAAAAGAGGTTTCTGAGAAAAAGCATCTCTGAAAACTTAAATCAAGTTTACCATGTTTGGTATGCTGGTGGCATTTCTACAATAATATTAAAAGTTTGACAGCTGACAAATCTTATTTGAGTTCAACTCTCCTGTTTATACATCTTATTTGTTTACAAAGTCAAATAGATCTTTTGTAGTCTCAGAGCACAGTTGACAGAGTTGGACTTAAGGCTGAAAAAAAGATATTATTATATGGCGACAGTCAGCAGTTGTGTTGTAATAGATGTCACCAGGAGTCAGGTTTCATTTCCAATTCATCAGTGAGATATTACTGCTCAGGACTCCGGGGAGGCATCTCATCTCTCGTCACTGTGTAGGTGTGAAGTGTCGCTGGCTCTGAGGGTGTCAGCGGTGTAACACCCAGGCCAGTGTCATTCAAGTCCCATCAGCTGGCTGCTAACAGAGAGGGAGCTCAGCCAATGAAACAGCTTCTCACACTTCCTGTTTCTGGAGTCATGAGTGCTCCCCATCTCATTACTCTTATATCAACAGTGTCTGTGTACATGAGCTTAGCATGAATCTGTGTAGTTTTGCATCTTTTACCATAAATCTCTTTATACTTCTACTTCACCACATTCAGAGACTGTGCCTATAAAAGGAAAAAAAAAACATACCTCATTTAAATTTAACAGCAAACCCCACAGAAGTAGTTTCCTTTTGCAGCCACAGAGACATAAATCTGGTGAGAAGGAAGCAAAGATTTTGTTGATGCAGCCAAAAGCCCATATGACTCACTTCACAGGTTTTAATAGTTTGAAATTTTTTTCCCTCTCATGAAGCTCAACTTCCAGCTAACATGTGCATCTCCCCTCCTTTAGTGCTGGACTGGAGGATGACAGATCCAAACCACCCCATGAATGCTCTGATGCGTCTGAACCAGATCCACCCGGGCCTTCAGTACCGCCTGCTGTCCCAGTCCGGCCCGGTGCACGCTCCAGTCTTCACCATGTCAGTGGAAATCCAGGGAACCACCTACCAGGCCACAGGGAACTCCAAGAGAACCGCCAAGCTCCAAGTAGCCCTGAAGGTATCAACAGAGTTCAAAGAAAAGTCACTGAAGTCTGGGAGCTGTAGTTTAATGAACTCTAGATAGGATGTCTGATAGCAAATGCCTTGTTGGGGACACGAAAACCCTCAAAATCTCAAGTGGGGTATTTACTTCTGTATTTTTTATGTTGTAGAACTAAAACCGGTGTTAATCACAGAGCTCACTGCAGTCAGGGGAACAGGAAGTGCAAAATGCTAACTCACTTGCATTGAGCACTCTATGGCTGCAAAACTATTGACATTGCCTTCAGCTTCACATGTACTTTGTGCTTAATGTAATAAAGTTTCAGTGTGAGGCACAAACTAAGATGATAAACATCACTATCACTGAATCGTGCTGAGGGTCGTGAGGGGCGAGAGCCTATCCCAGCTGATACTGGATACAGCCTGGACAAGTTGCCAGTCCATCAATGTCTGTGTCTCTGTGTTAACCCAAACATTCACAACTACAGCCAATTTAAAATCACCAATTAACCTAACAAGCATGTCTTTGGACTGTGGGAGGAAACCCATGCAGGTGAACATGCAAACTCCTCACAGAAAGGCCCCAGCTAACCAGCAAGTTCTGTGACGTGTATGCGGCATCTGCATATTAGCAACTTTAGCAAGTTTAAACAGCAGGTGGGTGGGGGTTCTGTCCCTGAGGTGACCATACTGCTCTGTGACATCATACAGAGCCAAGAGTAGAAAAAAAAAAGAGCAAAACTGAGTGTTCAGAGCCTGAGTTTCTGGATCACAGGGATCACTTGTACATACACTGAACTTATTAACTGATACTTTGTCCATGTTTAGTACAAGCATCTACCATTCTAACAATAGATAGATAGATAAATAGATACGTTATTGTTTCCATGGGGAAATTTAACTTGGATTCTACAAAGCTAGCACAAAAATACTTGTGGGCACATAAGGGCAGATACAGACAGATTAAAAAACAAAAAAAACTAGACAAGAGAAATAAACAAGAGACATCACTCAGAGTGGATTTGACCTGCCCTGCAGTGCAACCTATGTTGCCTCATCTTATTTTAGGCTCCCATTTCAAATTCTAATACGTAGAGGGACAAAAGGGTTCTTAAAATGGTTCATTTTGAGCTGTTCAACTCTGTGCCTTCTGCCAAGATTAAAAAGATCAAAAGAAAACATGAGTACAAAGGATATCCAGTTTGTCATTTGTTGCAGAAACTCCCCTAAAGGCAGATGACAGAAAAGAAGTATAATAGGTCCACTTTAATATCAGCTCAAGTATTTATTCATTTTTTTTCGCACAATCATAGAACATGTCCATTTATTTAAGTTGCTTTTTCTACCTTTAAAATTATGACATGCCTGTAAGTGAAGGGAGTAAAAGAGGGTTCAGAGGGTTAAAAACATCACTTTAGCATCCACTCATGTCTCTGCCGGTTAGTTTAGTTTGTCAGTAATTCTGTACTTAAATGTTTAAAACCTGAACATTAACTTGGACAAAGAAACAGCTGAAGTTTTCTTTTAAATCGATGAGAGAGCACACAGTGTTCTTTTTGTGACGAAGCTTTTATTGAACTAGAAGTTTGACTGCTCACACTTAGTCTTTTTCACACACATTTATTCATTCAGTTGCACTTTCACACTCTCAGCACAGCCAGTCTCTGTGTTGTTGTTGTTGTTCACTCTGCAGCCTCACTGCAGCAGCAGCTGGGGTTTGAGTGCCTTGCTCAAGGACAGCTCAGTCATAGATGATGGATGTGAAAGTGTGACTCATCTCCCGTCTGCGGCTGTCAGGACGTCAGAGAAAGTTTATGTGTTACTTTTATAATTCAATGACTGTCGGGCTGAATGCAGCAGGAACCCGTCTGGTGATGAAATTGAAATGAACATCCTCTGGTTGTTTTAGTTTTCGCTGCTGTTGTCCTCAGGTGCTGCAGGCTCTGGGCTACGTGCTTGGCAGCGACGGAGACGTGGACTCGCTGAGCGCCGACGAGAAGTCAGATGGCGAAGGAAAGAACGACAGGATGTCCACCAGCTCCAGCTCCACCTCCATCACCTCCTCCACAGACACACAGGAGGTGAGGAACACACAGACAGACTGTGGCCTTTTGTGAAAGGTTCCTTCCTGATTACAACACATCCATGAGGTTCATTAAAAATTCAACATAATTAAAAATTTTTCTGCAGCTGAACTGTCATCCTACCAAAAAAAAAAGCTAGAAACCTTGGATTTAAAAATGTTCAGTGCAACCTTTTTCATGTATTAGACTCTTTTTACTCCCAATATGTGAACAAATTGGAATATAATGGGGAAAAAAGTAACCTTCCCCAGCTCTCTGTTACTTCTAACAGCCTGCAGACTGATTTCAATGTGAAGGACAAATTTTCTGTGAAAATCCAAAGCTTGTGATGTTAATGCTCACTCCTGAGTGCTTTGCCTCAATGTCCCCCTTTCAGTCACCACCAAAATTCAATTCAGTTTTATTAATACAGCACCAATTCACAGCAGCATTCGCCTCAAGGTGCTTTAAACTGTAAGATAAAGACCCCACAAAATTAGAGAGGATCCCAATGAGCAGAGCACTTGGCGACCGTGGGAAGGAAGAACTCCCTTTTAACAGGAAGAGATCGCCAGGAGAACCAGGCTGAGGGAGGGGCAGCCATCTGCCATTTGGAGGGTGAGGGGAAAGAGAAGAGAGAAAAGGCGAGTATAGAGAGACTGGACTTAGTTTCAAAGCCACACTCCACAGCACGTTGTGGGACCATTTTGGGTTTAAGCGAAATGACAGAGGAGATCCCATTAATGCCCTCAGCAAAACACAACACAGCCTCCAAACACAAACGCCACACATGGGCAACAAAACAAAAACTCATGTAGTGTCAGATAGCATTTGGATAGCAACAACATTAGCACAAAAGCAAGCTATGGTTAGCCAGCTAGGTGCTGCATTTGGATATTAAGCAATTTGTTGGTGTTAGCGGGAAACCTAATGTTAGCTATTAACAGCAAGAAGAAAGCCAGTTTTATTTACTGAAGTTCATCAGGGGAAAACTGTGGGCAACACATATTGTCTATAAAAGATGAACACAGCCACTCTAATGTCACCCATTGGTTAATGAAGCCTCAAGCTAAGCTTTTTGATATCACCATCATAGTGTTTTGAAACGTGACGAGAAGAACTGTAGGAATTTCTGATGCTGCAAGCACTCCCTCTGTGCTGCACAGATGCGTTCTTAACAACGCTTTTATTGTGAAACATTAGAAAGAACTTGTTGTGGAAAAGTTAAATCTAAGCATAATATCTAAGACCTTGACATTCACCCTCTGACAGCCGATTAAAATTCACGTGTTATTCTACGACTGACAGTATATGGTATATGTTATGATACCACGGTCAGTATAAAAGGTGGACGCAGCTTCTTGGTGTGAAAAGTGGAGCCAAAACTGAAGTTCCTTAAACCTGGATTGTATTTACTGGTCACCAGGGGACGGCTTGTCTGGTTGTAAAAAGACTTCCAGTCCTGTAGTAGTCTATGGGAAAGCAGCTCTCTGCCCTGACCTCAGTAAACACTTTCCTGATGAGTTTATGGGCTCAGTCACTCATTTTGGGGCATATTAAATAAAACATTAAACCCGTTTTGTAAGTTTGGTCATTTTAAGTGTTGGAAAGGAGAATTATCCTCATTACGCTCATTGGCTAACAACTTGTGATCAACAAGCTGTTAGCCAATGAGCATGAGGCTTCACAGTCAGATCCACTCCTCTCTCGTCACATCCGGTCTCGAAACACCAAGATGGTGAGGCTGAAAACGCTCAGCTTGGGACTTTACAAACCTGTTGGTGACATCAGAGTGGCTATGTCCATCTTTTATACTGTCTGCACTATGAAAGAGACAGATGACCTATGCTAGTGGGTGCTGCATGTGAATTATTAGTCTATCAGTAGATCCACATTCAGTGTTCAAAATGACATTGATGGGGTGCCGTCAAAGAGTGAAAATATGCGGTTAACGTGACCTCTGGTCCCAAGTACAAATTCAAATAATATAAAGAAAATAAAAAGTAAACAGTCATGATTATAAGTTGTGTACTATTTACAAAAAATGAGATAAAGCAAAAAGAATCATCTCTTAACATTTCTAATTTACTGTTCATTGCTGTATCCCATACAAAGTAGCCTAATATTTAAACAACAGTGCCATTTATGACACTGAATTAGCATGAGTAAAGGGTGACCCAGCATGTCCAGTTTTGTCATATCAAACATTATGTTGAACTTAAGTGAACAACAATAAAATCTTCAAATAAAAAGTATTCACTATATTTACTTTTCTGTGAACAAAATAAGATGAGATAAAATATATCTTATTTATCCCAAAGGTTGGAAATGATTGTGTTACATAAGTCAAAACATTAAACACAACCTATAACTGAACAGCTTAAGTAAAGTAGGATTGAATACAATATGATGGGTCAAAATAGCTCAGTAGGGTAAAAATTACACAAAAGAAGGAGCTCAGTTAAATAGAAAAAAGAAAAAAGTGAAATAAAATGAACAGAAGAAATTTTCTAATCGACCATCGTTGGCTTTGCTATCTGCACAGCTGTACAGTGAATGCTGATATTCAGCAGCTTTAATGGTGCTCTTTCTGCTTTTACTCACAAACCCACTCTTCCAGCATGCAGGAGGGGATACCTGAGGTGAACGGGTCTCTTGGATTTCTTGTCTTACTTTGAGGAAACATGAGCTCTTGAGCACATTCAGGATGATAAACCGGATGTAAAGCCTGCAGCTGATTCTCTCTCTCTGCGTGTGTCTGCAGTCTAGAGCTCCAGGACCGATCCTGACGGCGGGAGGTAAGAACCCGGTGATGGAGCTGAATGAGAAACGCCGCGGCCTCAAGTACGAGCTGATATCAGAGAGCGGCAGCAGCTACGACAAACGCTTCATCATAGAGGTGGGAAAACAAACACACCTCCACTCACTGCTCTGTGTCTTATGTGCTTCTCTTGCTTCCTTTCAGAGGGTCTTATTAGGAATAGATGAGCGAGGGAATGCGTTTGGTGTTCAGAGCTTCCTGTATATGAAAACAGCTTTAAATGCCAGCAAACACAGCTGAACGTAAAATTAGTTTCATCCCATAAAAATCTGTGTGAATCACTGCAGGAGTTCATTTTCTGCTTGCTTGTTAAGGCTAAATGTTGTTGCACTGCCGCATGTTTCTTTGGGGTTTATTATAATAATTGTGTGGCAACGCTTTCCCTTGGCATACAAAAAGAAGAGCTGCATGTGTATATGTATTATTAAAAAAATATTTATGCTTCAGGAATGATGTTAATGACAGGTGTGGGATTGAATTGCTTAAGTCACGCAGGAGACTTTAATTAGCAGTTTCTGGCTTGTGAATGAGGTTGTTATTATTAAAACAGAGGAAGAGCTTCCAAAATATGTAACATTTTCCCCTACTGACCCCTTCTATACTGTTACTGATCCATGATTATTTTATAATCATTAAGCTGGATAGCTTAATCCATAATATTATAGTATAATTTCTTAGTAGATTTATTTTAATAAGTAATTTGTGTCTATATCTTCTGTGAGAAGTGTATAGAACATAAAATGAATAAATCATAAATAAAACAGCACAACTAAATGATAGACTCTTTGCTCTCTGCTAATACTGAATTTTTCTTAACAGAGCAGAGAGTCAGCCCTTTGTTTAAACATCTGGATCATTTTTGTTAAGGTTTCCACAGCAGAGCTGTGACGTGAAGCTTTGAAGGGGAAAAAAAAAACCCCAATCCATTTGGACTAATTCTTCCAAACTTTGTTTTCTTTTAATACATTTTTGCATCATATGTTTAGAACTGTGAGTAAGAAAGGTGCACAGTTATTGCTGGAGTCTGTGCTACTATGGAGCAGGTACAACATACCCAGGATCCTTATCTGGCTTCACCCTAATTTTAGCAGTCAGGTTAAGCGGTCACACAAAGGTGGTTATCAGCTCAATAAGTCAGGCCAGGGTTTCGCAACCTAACTATGAGTGTGTTTACACGAAAGAGGTGGCATCTGACCAATCACAAACATGGATAAGTCTACTGGCAGCAGAGCGACTGATTCTACAAAGGAAGATACAGCTATGATATTAGAAAGATATGAACATATAATACAAACTGAAGACAACACAGCTTCTGCAGCCAAAGCAGCAGAGTGTGAGTGTGTATGAGAGGAAAATTACAGTCTGCACTTTAAGAGCTTTGGTCAGTTAAACTGGAAAAGCTAGAGTCATCAGTATCACAGCTCTGTCATTAAGACAATGGACAATCTCACAGATTACAACTGAGTATTCCATTAAATACATTTTTAGATCTGCTTAAGAGTTTTTATTCTCTCAGCCGCAGCCCTGGTGGTGTTTGACGGTCTTAAAGCAAGTAAAGAATAAATATTAAAAGATAATTCAAACATAGTCTATGCACAAATTTGATTTAAGGTCAGCGAGGACAAATAGGTGCCCTGTTTTAGGATCATATATTAAGGTGTACAGAACATTAAAATTGTTTTAAAATGTCTTGCAGCTAACAGGAAAAAATGATGTATAACTCTTACTGATGCTCGTCTGGGAAAGTCAAAGACATTAGACACCATTAAAAAACTTTAGACCCTTCAACTATCCACGCACAGAGGTCTGAGGGATCTTCCAGAAATGGTGACGCAGAGAATTGATTGGTCAGCAGATGGTACTTTTGTACCTGTTGATCTCTAATCTACAACATAACCTGCTCCAGAGCAGATTAGCTCTGCAGCATAAGTCATGGCGATGTATCCCGATAAGAAGTGAGCCACTTTTATAATGCTGAAAACCCTGGATTCACCCTGAAGTTATCTCAAATAGCCCAAATCCTGCTTTTTAGCACAGGCCTCTGATTCCCCTCTGAACACTCCACAGCGCTCATGAGAGGTATACTATGAAGGAAGTTCAACAAAGCCAGGCTTTCTTTGTGTTAGCTGGCTTGACAAAACCTAAAACCCCAGTTGGATATAACAGGTATCGAGACAGTGGTTATCAAATTTCTCTGTTAAGCCGGGCTTTCTGCTTCAGACGCATAAAAAGGGTAACTCTTCTTCCACACAAAATTATCTCTGTGAGGGCCGCCTACTCCAATCAGAGACGTTATCAGGTGGTGGTGATGATAAAATTGTGATAAAAATCTTTAAAGAGTATAAAAAAATATAACAGTAAAATGCAACAGTGGTGCAAATAAGACGAGATTAATGCTGTAGAAAATCGTTAATCTTGGGATTTAGCGCACAGAGCGGTAAAATAAACATTTTAATTTCAGTTGATTATTTTACCGCTGAGTGCGTTCTCGGTACTGCTGTTTATTCCTAACATGACGGCTGCACATTAGAATCTGAAACTTTAAGCTGGATACATTTCAACGATGAAGCTTAGTGTCCCACAGCCTGATAAAGGAGACGCGGAAATTGCTTTAGTTTGTCGGCACAACAAAGTGAAATGAATTTTATTGATTGAACAGGTATTCTTGGTGTGTGTTCTGTGTTCTAGTAGCTGCAGTTCCAGCAGTGTGAAAGAGACTTTGCAGCTTGATTCTATACTTAGAATCAAATATAAAAACATTTAGACATTACGACCGGTATACTGCCCAGCACTAACACAAATCCAAGGCATAAACATCTTTATCATCTATCACGTATTAAATGAACGGAGCATTTTTCTGTCTCCAATAATATATTAATAAATAAAATTTTAATGTCAGCAGGTTTGGTGTTTGCCATTTTTTTTAAATACATGATTTACACAGTTTTCTGTTTATCTACTAAATGTTTAGGTCAGCTGTGAGCCTGAAAATGACCTGGACACCGCTAACATTAACTACCAGGGGCAAAAGCATCACAGTAAAAGCTTTAGTTAAGCTCTAAAGAGGGTTATTACAAAAAGTACATTTTTATGTGCAACTAGACCCCTCAACTTTTGTCTCTAAGGGACTGATTTAGTTTTTCTCCTTCTGTTTTTCTTGTTGTTAAGTTGGTCTCAAATTTAAATCCAAGTGGTTTAAAAACAAAAAAAGTCTTAAAATCCTACGTTTATCTTGAAACCCTGTTAATAAGAGGACATCTGGTCTCATCTCTGTGTGCTGTCACAGGTGGAGGTGGACAAGCAGGTTTTTCGTGGGACGGGTCCCAACAAGAAAGTAGCCAAAGCCAGCGCTGCGCTCGCCGCCCTGAACAGCCTGTTCTCCGGCTCCAAATCTACGACCAGCAAGAAGAAACGGCCCAACCCTCCAGTGAGTAAACAGTTAAATGTTCTCAGAATGACTCTCAAAGGGACTTCCTGCAATAGAGACCAAATGTGGGGAGATCAGGTACATAAGAGAGTTTAAAACTTAAGTCCATCATTTTCCTTTCAGCAGTTTGTTCAGTAAGTGACAAAAAACTAACGGTGCTGATAAATTCACCCTGAAAGAAAACACCATGCACTATGCTTACTATGGTCTGTCTTCATGTAGCCAAAGCGACCTGTGGCCTCGGTCCTGACCCTCCCGGCCCTCGCTGCCAGACCTCCACGGGTTCCTGTAATCCCCAGAGCTCCCTACATCAGCACTCCACCCGCACACGGATACATCACGCCAGGTGAGTCACACGACAAGCTGATTCACACAGCAGCTGCAGTATCACCTCAGAAAGTTTAATTTATGCGTATTTCTAAGCAGATAATTAGAAAAAATTCTTATTTGGAAACTCAGGCTGGTTCTGTTTCTTTGATTAGGTTTAGTGTAATCTTTTTCCGTCCTGGTCCAGTTTACAATAGCGTACAACCAGCATGCAGTTAAGAAAACATACTGTCTCAGTGGTATTTCAGCAAACATAAAGAGAAAAGCAGTTGGTGTAGCAGGCAGGTTAGTTTCCTCCAGGCTCAAATTAAAAAAAATAAAAAATTCCCACTTGACCATCACAGATTTGCCTGAAAAGAAAAAAAAATCCAGGGGAAAGACACACTTCCTAATAAGAATTATGCATTTCAAAAATTCATACTGAGAAAAGGAGAGAGAACACCATCACAAATTTTGGATTTCTATTAACAGGAACTTGCTTTTTCTAAAATAAAAGTTCATTTGGATTTGGTATAAGGTGTCAAACCTGAGGAATATCACCCTGAAGTTGGATGAAAATGTGTTTTGTTTTGGGGTTTTTATCCATATTTAAGCTTTAATATCTGTGAAATTATTCACCTGATTTGGACTGTTTTAAAGCAAATTTTGTGCCTTGTAGAATAGAAGCTGTAAACACAATATCAGTCCCCTACCTGCAAAATTGTGGTTTCTCCAAATCTGCTGTCAGAGATCGGACATCCAAATATTTTAGGGACTTCAAGCATCCGTCATTCTGTGTTAACTTGAGCTACAGTCCTGAGAGTCCATATTCATAGAGCCATAGTACCAGATATTTACGCAGAATAATAGTACCTAGCTCAAGTAGTTTTCTAGATAATGGAATTTTAAAATAGCCCCTCAAAAATGACGCTAGAAAAAACATAAAACTAATAAGAAAACTAATGCCAGTAGGGATGTAAAATTTAGCATAATTCCTATTAGGAAGTGTCTTTCCCCTGGAATTTTTTCATGCAAATCCATCATGGTCAGGTGGGAATTGCTTTTTCTTTTATTTTTTGTGTTTGTTGTTTTTTTTTAATGTGATGCACAGTAGGCTAGATCATTGTTTGCCATATGTGAACAACGTTAACCATGATTTGGTGCTCTCTCGCTGGTAAATAAGCTCTCCCATTCCATCTGTGCCTCACAATTAGGGCTGTAGCAGATTGATAGTGCAACATTGGCTCGCCCCCTGTGCTGGTCAAAGCTGCTGGGGCTAACGAGTTCTCTGGTGGAAACCATGGTGTTCATAATAAATGTTGAACGCTGAATATTTTTGATTTGAAATGTTTAAAATGATCCATCGCAGATGCAGATAGAAACTACTGCTGAGGCAATGATGGCATTAGACTGCAAAAGCTGTGGATGATACAGGTGTATATATCAAGAGGTGAAATTTAATCATGACATTTGATTTTATTTGTCCCCCCCCGTCACAGGTTTTGGTGCTCCTTATGGTTACAGCCCTGCAGGCGCCCTCCCTGCTTACGGTAATTTAACGGTTTCACTTTCTGATCCTTAATCCATCCATTTAATCTGTTCCATCATCCCAACATTTGAGTTTCTTTTTCTTTCTTTCACTCTTCCTCAGGTTTTCCCTCCAGAATGCCCTCAGTAGTTGTCCCAATCATCAGAGTCCCCACAGCATACCCCGTCACCCACCTCTACCCCTATTAGGACTCTCCCTCACCCACCTCACAGGAAGTCACTTGTTAAAGGAATATCCTCACTTTGGCTGTGTATTCATGACACAAAACCTAACCCTGCAGTCCACAAACTTTTAAGCGTCAAATTGGACAGTGGGATTGTTGTTCAGCATGCTCCCTCTGGGCTAAAAAACTCAGTTTCACAGTCATGTTGTTACTATGGATATGAACACAGTTTGACAAAAAGCTCTTTTATCATCAAACCATTACGTAGTAAAAAGTTCAGCATTTAGTGAGCAGTGTATAAAAGACTGGTGAGGTAAATATTACAAATTAAACAGGTCAATAGGTACTGCTGGGTAATAAATTCAGCAGGAAACACTAACCATTAACTGAAGTAAGTGAACTAAAGAAACACTGAAGAGACCTAAACAAAAATATATTATCCACTGAATACCATAAAATGTCTTCAGCACCACAAGGAGCAACAAATAATAATAAATGACCATGGTTGGATCCCCTATTGTGGGAGTTGTCCCTAAACTAACTGACTCCACCGTGTCAAACTATAACAGTCGCGATCGGGCAACTACATGATTATTAGTGAGGCTTCATGCAGTTAAAAAACAGCATCTGGTTCCCAACTATTACATGTTCCTACAATGTCAGAAAATGGCTTCAAATTTATTGCAATGATCCAAACATACTCTGTTGGATTAAATAGACAGGACATTGGTATATTTGGTGGTTGATGCTATTTTGTTCCCTTCAAACAAATATTCACTGAAAATATTTACTGCAGAGAATGAAATACGAGTCGTGCATATGCACTGCAAGGAGTTGAAGGCAGACCACTGAATATACAGCGCAGTAAGTAGGGAACTAAAAAATGTTTAACCAAGTGTTAAGTCGCTAAGCAAACACTTAATAAATACCAGCAACTAAGTTCATAAGATATTTAAAAATAAATACATATATTATCAGCTACTTTAGGGAAGTAAATTGACAACAGCTGCACACTGGTGATAAAATAACCTGACTAAACATAACTCTGTTTTTAACTAAAGAAACTGATTACAAAATATACAAGGCGGGGATTAAATAAAACATCTTCTGAAGGGAAGTAAATTATATATATAGTTCCATATTGTCTGCATAGTAAATTAATAATCTGTTTCTGTAGTACACACTGACAGCAACACAGTGGGAACTAAACTGTCCATGAACTTGCAATATTCAGTTTTAAGCTAAAGAAACACTAAATAATAATTTGACAAATCAAGAACTACTGAACTAAAAAAAGAAAACGGCAAACAACTCAATATGTAAAAAGATTAATGCCTACAATTCCTCTGCAACTAAACAAAACGACTTAAAATTAAATCAATTTAAATCTACTTTAATTCTCACCATTTTGTCAGTGTGCAGTTGGTGTTAATTTGTGTGTAAAGTGCACTTAAACATACCATATTCTGTATGACCCAAAGAAACAGCTTTTACTAAATTTACTATGCAAAACCTGGGGAACTAAATTAAAAAAAAAAAAAAAATCTTCTTAAGGAAACAAAGATTTATGAACTAACTACTATGTTTATAGAGCATAGAAAGCTAAATAAACAAATTTTTTAGTTTGTTAATTAACTAACTAATTAGTTAATTAGACTACAAAGTAGCCAGTGTAGCAAACTAAAATATCCATGAAATAAGCATACCTCTATTTTGAACTAAACAAACACAAGACTACCAAACAGGCAATGCAGAAATGGGGAACTAAATAGAAATCTGTAGGGAACCAAAGGACTCTCATACACCAGCTACTAAATACTGACAGTACTGAGATAAATATTAATTGTAGAACCAAAAAGACTACCACCATACCAGATGTACAAAGTTGAGAACTAATTCAGTGTCCATGATAGAAAACTAAAATCAGCCATTGCAGGGAAATAAAGAATCATACCGTACTTTTGGGAACTTTTGGAAAGCACGTGTCCTGACTCAAGCGGTCACTGTAGGGAACTCTGAATATGGAGGTCAAAAACTGATCAGATCAGCTTCATTGTCAAAAAGGCTATATATTCCTTTAACAATCCCTCATGTATGTGAATGTTGTTTTGTTTTTTCATTTCTTTCTGTTTTCTAAAGATGTTTTATGTTTCTGTGGTGAGGGGAAAAAGAAAAAAAAAAAAAAGCAGGTTTACAATATTCGGTTGCACTGAGAAACATTTTCCTTTCGTTTGAATATTGAGTGTCCGAGTTTACACTTAATGTTGAGTATGAGCCATTTTGTGCTGAGTTAAAATACTTCCTTTTCAGAGAGATTTTATGTTTGTAGGTAATATTCTTTTTAAATAAATTAATATTTTTGTCAACGACTGAGTAACTTGTGGTCCCTAATTTGTTGCATGCTATAATTTCTAATTAGTAAATGCAGCTTTGGGTTTCTCACTCTGATTACTCTGTTAGAGGACATGTTTTCTTGCTAAATGTGTGAAACAATGTTATTTTTGCATGACCATGGATGTTCAGCACGTTAACTGATGTACGGTTATTTCAGTGACCCTCTGGCAGCCATAGGGCGTTAGGGAAAAGTGTGTATTCTGCCGACCGGTTGGCGAGTGGCTGCCGGAAGTTGATGGCAGTCAGTAAGTGAAATTGATCGCAAAGAGGTATACAGTGCTGCACTGAAAACCTCGCAATTGCTTTGGTCGCCCGTAGTTTGCGTGGAAGACGCCGACTTGTCAACAACTCGCCGAGCAGTAGTGAAACTGAAAAGAGTGACGCATACCGGAAAGAGAGTATGTGAAATGTGTTGGTTCCAGCGGTGTGGCTCAGCTTCTACTTTGAAGACAAACGGTCTCCGTTTCTGGTGCGATTTGCAATTTTTTTAAGTTTCTCTATCGCTGGCCTAACTTGGATAACAGAAATGCAAAAAATACTCACTTTTTCCATCTCATGGGAAACCCTTAAAGGTTAACTTTGGTTTATTGCAATTGTTGTATCCAACTTTCATAGCTCTGGCATCAGCAAACAGAAATAATAACATGTACTAACGATGTAAATTGCAAGTTGAGAAACAAGCAGTGAGATATTCAGTCAGGTTTTTAAAAAAAACTGTTATAACTGTTAGTCTTATATTTTTTTTACATCACATTTAAGACTTTTACACCCAAACACGTGTTTTTATTATTAAAAAAAATACACAAAAAGAATTTTTTTTTAACGTAAAATCTGCTGTTCAGCAATCTTGACCAACTCCAAATCTTCACATAAAGCAAAGTTTAAAACCTCCTGGTGCCTTCAGAGAAGAAACCTTATTGTCTTGGTATTAACAAATTTTTCTAATTAAAGGATTTCAAGCTAATTATTAATTTCAAGCTTTTAGAATTCATCATTTGAGGCTTGGTTTCAGAGGTATGAAGGGTTTTAGTTCTTGCAGCACATAACAGAACAGTTAATTGAATAAAATAGAGATTCATGTTATTTCAATATATCAAAAATATCTACTATTTTTAGAGCCCCTCAAAACAAGAATGTTCCATCTTTTTATCCAGATATAACATTTTCAATCATGTGGAGTATGTGTACCCAGTAAGAACAGCGAGACTGTCAGTGATAGCCCGACTTGCTTAAAAATGATCGGCTAAGACCCAGGAATGATGGCCAAAACTACAAAGACCAAATCTGTAAGGAGAGTTTCTTATACCTGCTTTGCAAGTCTGAGGTGAACATCTCTGTAGTGCTGCTGCAGTCCCTGCTCTTTTCCACAGAGGTCAATAAATGTAACAGGCTGCACTGAATCCACTTAATTCTTCTGACCTTTAACAATCCTGGGAGCCAATAAAGCGTCCTCTAAAGACACCAGTATTTGTATAGACCATGCATGTCAGGGGTCCATGTCCTGCTCTCTGCTCATTGGTTGCTGATCACATTGATGCCACTGGTTGTATTTTTAGTTTTTAAAAAATCTTGACAAGTGCATGAACTGTGTTATCACCATTTAAATACCAAAAATGTTGTACTGCATAAGTTTTAGTCCCCTGGGGCCTGTCCCAGAAAGCGACTTATGTTTGTTAACTGTGAGATAAGGGAAACTGTGGGTTTTCTGTTCTAGAAAGAGAGCTCAAGTTCTGGGCAAGTTTCTACAACAAACTCTGAGTTTCTCTCTGACTTCTCCCCCCTGACCCTGCTGAACCTGACGTGGCTATCTCGCGCTCTGATTCATTACATCATTCATAAAGTCAATCTCAAAGCTCATAGCGGAGAACATTATCGATTACATACAGTACAGCGAAAAGTTCAGTTACCTTACAGTTTACAGTACTTCAGGAATGAAAACTTGTACCACCTACAACATATTAAGTACATCAGTAATAGAAAGGGCCTTAATATGCTAATTTTCAGCTTCCTTTTTTATACTTGGGACTGTACTAGAGTAGCTTTGTGTGATTCATAGCTCAAAAAAATTTTTTCTCTTTTATGCTGTTCCTTGATGCAGCTCATCAGTTCCTCCTCTGTCTTAATGAGAAATTCCACTGTTGAACACCAGTGACATAAAATAAACCAGACTAAAACATACCATGTCATGCTTTTGTGCTGCCTGTCTTTTCTCTGCTGAAAGCCTCTCTCATGTGACTTACTATCTGGAAAAACAACTGGTTAAACTTAGCACATCCGGTCGAACAAAAGGACCTCCTATATTCTAATCTAAAAATACTGGTGGAGCCTACACATGTTTCCTGTTTTGTCAAACACGACATGGCTGGCCTTTATGGTTGCCTCTTCATGATCTGAATCATCTCATCATCATCATCATCATCATCATCATCTACACTCTTAACTCCTCTACATCACACGTTAGCCAGGCTGATTAGCAAGAGACTACTTATCTGTTAAGATGATACACAGTGTAGTTTGTTAATTGCTACTGCTACCTGCGTTTCCACACAAATCTGCACAGACAGATTGTAACAGATCCGAGCGGTGAAAGCAGAGCCAGGAGCAAAGATTGTTTTATAAAAGTTCTGCCAATGCAGAAGTGTCTGCATTCTTTTTAATGGCCAGCAGGGGGCAACTGCTCTTGTTGCAAAAAACAAAAACAGACAGGACAGGTTAAAAAAAAACCCCAAAAAAAACAAGACACAAGTCTCTTGTTCTGTGACCTCAGTAAACACTTTCACTTTATGGGCTCAGTCGCAGTTTCAGGACATATAGTTCATTAGTCAATTATGGCCATTATTATTAACGATTTGTCAATCACAAGTCTTTTCAAAACACCAACAGCACTCAGCTCAAAGACTTTATAGAGACTTCACTAACCAGTGGGTGATGCTGCGTACATCTTTTATACTGTCTAAGGCCGGAAGTACCAGCCAAAAACAGGCAAAAGAAAAATGCTGCTCCTCTCTCATCTTAAAAAGGTCCAGCTTTTGCTAACAGGGCACAGACACAGCCATGAAAATGACAGAAATGACAGGTTCGACGCCTGGCGGTCAAGCTAACTTCCAGAGCTGGTGACCAACTGTGGCTACAAGAAGGCAGAAATTTACAGAATGGATGTAAACAGGACTGAAAGCTGTTCTGAGATTTATGGAAAGAGATTGCTTTCACTTTGGTATTTTACCGATATCTGTAGATTTAACTGGTTAACCCTGCTCGTCTTTGTTTGTCCTGACTGCACATCCACAATAAAAACTATAAAACCTCTTTAAAACAGCAGCTTTTGGTATGGACTTATTCTCAGTGGACTTAAGTTTTTCTCCTCACAGAAGAAAGCTCTCTATTAGTGGATAATGATCACATCTATTCCTGTTAACCTTGCTTGCTCATGTCTCCTCTCTCCAGGTGGCCTGTACATCGACAGTGCCTATTACCAGCCTCAGACCATAGCCACACCTATAATCATCCACCTGGGCCCTCAGGATCTATTCTGACCCCACCAGTGCACCGAGACAAGATGCGGCAACAGACTCAACCTCCTGCTGAATCCCTCACCCTTATTAAACTCTGTCAGCGCCTCTCGATTACTGCGGCACAGCTCTCCCGGGCTTCTCCTTCCACAGCAGCAATATTGAAAGCAATATGGAAGAAGAAGAAGAAAACTCCTCTGGCAACTTCGCCAGGTCCAGGTCTGGTTTTTAGTGAAGAAGAGGCCGTGGTTGAGACTTGGTTTTACCCAGCTGGCTCAGAAAATGTCAATAAAACATGAAGCAATACCCCTGATGCCTTCGGGAATCTCAACATGTCCCAAAGTGGCTCGACTCAAAGTGATTTTCCTGTCAAGCTAACGAACTCAAACAGGCCATCAGCACATTCACAACAATGTGACCTACTGTATGTAAATATGACATTTACTATCTGTACATATGGATGTGTGTGTTTTGAATATATATAACATGTTAATAGATTTGAATATGTAAAACCCAACAAACATTTATAATCTATCTCTGAATGTAAATACACTAGTGACTGAAGTAGGTTTGTATTTAAAGCACTCTGATATGCTATCTAGAAATATTAAGACTTACATACATTTTACAAATTGTCTATAATGCTGTATTGCTATGTTGATGGTATATAGTCCCAAATTTAACATTACTGCATATAGTAGATTAAGTAGTAATTTTCCAATCTAACTGTCTTCGTGTTCATCTCTGCTGGTATGGTTAAATCAGTGGTTCCCAAGCTAAGGGCTGAGGACCCATAAGATGTCACAGGGCCAGTTTTTACAAGACAGTTTAAAGATTTTTTTTTTTTTTTGAGCGAAAAACCATTATTAACTTTCTAACTGGAACATTTTAGCTCCAAAATTATTCATATATTATATTATAATATTTATTTATGTAGTGCTAATTCACAACAACAGCAGCTTTTTATTGTAAGATAAAGACCCTAAAATATTAGGGAGAAAACACCACCAATCAGATGTGCGAGCACTTGGCGAAAGTAGGAAGGAAGAACTCCCTTTGGGAGAACCAGGCTCAGGGAAGGGCAGCCATCTGTATACCACCTATATGTAACTACAGTACTGTGCAAAAGTTTTGAGTCACCCCTCATTTCTTTATATTTTGCTTCCAAGGAGACAGACCTTCTTGTAATGTTTTAAACTGGTCTTGACCAATAGTTCTCCAGGATTTCTGAAGATCTTTCAAAGTTTGTCTTTGGACATTGTCTGCTTTTTCACTCATTTTCACCCCAGTCCTTGTACCTGACCATTTTCAGAGGAATGTTCTTTTTTGTTTGTTAAGCCACTTAACGCTGACCTGTGAATCATTCAAGCATAAAAAAGGCACCTAACTCAAGGGATGAACCTGTGTTGGGTCTACACATAACAGACAACTTAGCAAAAAAAGGAACACTTTTAAATTGTATCTTTAGGCACATAATTTCTTTAGTTGAATACCTTGAAAAATGCCAAAGATAACACAATTTGACAGGCATAAAATCACCAGCAAGGTGATTCCCAAAGAGCTATTAGCCAAAAACCTGGCGTATCTCAGCATGGTGTGCAGTGTGTCTTTAAAAAAATCTGAGGAAACTGGACAAATGGAGGACAAAACTTTCAGGCCTAAAAACTATGTATACTTTTCACTGAAGCCTCATCAGAAATGGTCTCAGTGAAAGGGTGGCTGTCAAGAAGCCATTCTTAAGGAAGGAAACAGGGAGAAAAGGCTGAAGTATGCCAAATTACACAAAACTTGACTTGACAACACAGAACTTGACTGAAAATCAGTGGCAACAGGCCTATGGAGTGAAGAATCCAAATTTCAAATTGTCGTCAAAATGTACGGAGGAGGTCAGGAGAGAGGTCCAACAGTGAGTGTCTACAGCCATCTGTAAAACATGGTGGAGGCC
>VUQI01025197.1:35311-45473 GCA_015106735.1 Paratilapia polleni | reverse complement strand
TAATTGGTTTTTTTTTTTTTTTTTTGTAAAAAACACTGAACACCGTAGCCAAATATCCTCTGTGGAAATGAAGGCTCACCACCTCTAAACAGCATCTACATGTGTTACTAGAATATTCTAGGTTCCACCACAAAGCCTCATGTGTTGCTACCAGCTGTGAAACCTCTATTTACTTGCGCTATCAGATTCAAGGCTGACAGACTACTTTTCCACTAATACACATGTTCTGCTTCTCTCTTGTGTTTACAAATTAAGCTCAACAGTGACATGACAGAAAAAGACAGCTCAGCTGAAAATGCACTCTAAACGACAAAAAAATGCACCTACGAATGAGAACAATAATCAAGAGAAATTACTATAAAAAAATGCAAAAAATTACTTACAATGACACTTTAGAAGTAAAGACAGATAATTTTCCTTATAATTCATTCACTCTGAATCAAATCAGTAATTTAGTATAAATGGTATTTATCTTGGGAATGATTTAACAACTTGAAATTATATTTTTAATTCCTTTTTTAGCAGTGTTGCAGAGCTGGGACAATTAGTCAATTAATCCATCAGCTCCCTGGCAGAAAAATAATTGACAGAATATATTGAATTTGGTTTAATTTTTCAGTCATCTGATGATGACAGCTTGACAGATGCTAAGCTTTGCCGCATTTCTTTTTCATATATAATTACTAAACTGAATATATCTAGCTTTGGGACTTTTGGTTGCACAAAAAAGTGTCATTAAACATGACACTTTTCACATGTTTTTGACATTTCATGTAAAAATAAATAACAGTTAGAAATTTCACAGATACCAGGCTAATAGGCTCAGTTGAGGTTTTTGTTCTTCTCAGCCTATTAGCCTGGTATCTGTGAAATTTTTCCCCACTGTGAACACGTGCATGCTGCTCTAACAAAGACCATGAATTCACATTAATCAGAAGGCTGCTGATGGGAACGCTGATCTGATGTCAGTCTAATGAGAAAGGGAGGATGCTGTGAGGGGGGAGGGTGAGGTCAGAGCGGAGAGCAGGGATCATAAAACACCCAGAAGGGAAACGGCATTTATGTAAGGGAACATTATGCTGTAAAAAGCAGAATGCATATGGACAAATGTTCCTTCTTGGCAAGTGTACTCATTTGGAAAATTACAGGAATAGTTTGTATTGTGCTTAGTTTTGTTCATCCACAAGATATTATTAACCAAATGCTGCAGCATATATTATCTTGTTTTTTTCTTTTTCTTTTATTGTTATCATTTTTTTTTTTTTTGAGGAAGAGAACATACAAATACTGAGAACTAACCTTGAATTCCCAACAGCTATCATTTTGTGCCCTTCTGGTGAATACAACAAATGTATAATAATAAATATAATAAAGACAAGACTAAACTAAACTAAAAACAGCATTATTAAGGTAATAACTAATTCAACCTGTTGTCATGTAAAGAAAATGTCCATGTCTAGACAACTTCCTAATACCACAGTACATTAAGAATAGTGGTGTCAGATTTCTGATCTTAAATCTTTGCGCTGGCTTTCATTTAGTTGTGAAACAAATTTTAAAGGGCTTCATGTTTAACAAATTGCTTCAAGGCAAAATAAATATCTTTTTGCCTGCACCTCTTTATTATATTCTGGGAAATCTATTATTGCAGTGTGTGGTAACTGCAATTCTTATGCTTTATTTCAATACTTTTTTTTTTTAAGATCTTATACACAGTGTTTTTCACACCAGTTTTTATCAGAGTGTATGAAGCCTCACATTTACATACGTATAGTGCTGGATGATTTGGGGATACAACCTGAAGACTGACACCAGAGACTGAAGTTCACACCCAGACTCAAAATGTGGTGTCTATTAATCTTCTTAAATATTATATAAGAACACAATCTTTGCCAAACCTTTACCAAATCCTGTGAATATCTAATCCAAAATATTGACTATAACAGCTTTAAATGATGTTCCCAAGCTTACATTTGCCTAATGAATGCACAGTGAATTGCCTATACACAAATAAAAAAGCACTGCCTTCTTGTATTACAGTTTTCTCAGTTGCTTTGGGAAACAGTTGCTTCTAGAAACCTTAACATTTACAAAACATAAAAACAGCTTTTCAAATAGCATTTTCCTAAACAATTAATACAAACAGCATCACACAATTGGATTGTCTGCAAAAGCCTGTAGCAAGACAAGTTGTGACAAATTCTTGTGCCATTGTTTACAAATAAAAGCAAACTGGTTAGTGATGTTGTTAATACAACTGTGTACTCTACTCTGAAATCTTTTCTGATGTAAACTATTTCTTTGATGACAATGATTAAAAATGCCCTAGGCTGCACTTTTCTTCTCTGTGGCATACAACAATTTCTACAGTACAGACCTACACATTACTGTATGTGGGATATTGATTGCAACAGTTTTGTAGGAGAAACAGGATTCCTCTTTGCACTTTCGCTGGTTTTACTGCAATTGGATGACACTGTGATACATGCAAAGAAAAAAAGACAGGGCTGTTTTAAAGCACTGATTACTGCAAAGGAAAAACAAAATGGATCACAGCAGATGCTTACAGAGGCTTGCTAAGATATTCTAAGACTTTCCCTGTGCTGGATGGCAAGGGAAGATATTTATTGTTATGCGAATCTGTGGCCCCACAGACAGGAAAATTAGGAGATGGTAACACTTCAACCATCATTAATAAATGGTAAATTAATTAATTCACAAGTCGCTACTGTATGCACTGCACTGTCCCTTTGGTTTCTCGGTCAGATTCACACTCATGTCTGGTTTCAAAACGCCAACATGGCGACGGCGTAAATCCTTAGCTTGAGGCTTCACAACACAACTTACCTCATCAATGAGTAACATCACGGTGGCTACGTCCATCTTTTACATACAGTACGATGAAGACTGCACTATAATTTGCCATGCATGTGTAGTTCTGCCTAACAGGTGTCTCTGGGTTTACATTTCTAATTTTCAAATTTCATTCTATTGTTTTCCCTTTATGCTCATATTCAGAGCTGTAAAACAGTCTTGTATTTTGCTTTTCTGTATCATAATGTCATCATCATGTCAGGATGCATTTACAAATGAAAAGTCTAATAGAAAGGTTTAGAAAATATTCTTGACAAATTATGAAAACTTGTTTATGAAAACTTGTATGGAATGTCTTATGCCTAAATCTTGATCAAAATAGCATTAGTAATCGATAATGTAGGAAACCGCAGATTTTTGTACCTAATTGTGAATATGCCAAAGCATTTGCAATTTGTCAAGAAAAACTAGAAGCTGCTTTTATGATGTGACTGGATGATGACTGGATGATGGGGAGGTGCTGAATTTCAATTCTGATCTGAGAAATGCACAGAGTGACTGAGAAAAACTGTAAATGGGCAAAATCAAAGAAGATTAGGTTTGACAGGTTTCCATCTTAACCTGTGTGACCTCTAGCCTGCTACCTCATGTCACGCGTCAACCAAATCTCTAATCTTGGCTTTCATACTGTGAAAAAAAGCCTGCTGCTTCTGTGCCCCTCTCCCACAACTCACTCTCCTTCCTAACCGAGGGACTGCTGATGAAGGAGACAGAGGGTGAGGTAGGTGGAGTGGACCGAGAAATGGAGAGGGAAGGCCATAGGGGGGAGAGAGAGAGAGAGAGAGAGAGAGAGAGAGAGAGAGAGAGAGAGAGAGAGAGAGAGAGAGAGAGAGAGAGGTCGCTGTGTGAGCGATAAAACACCACAGGCTGCCTTAATGAAAAGCCTCTCACAGCGATGGAGAGATTGCCTGTGGAATGGGCTGCTGATTGGAGGAGCAGCAGCTTGCTGTAGCATGCAGACTAATTAAAGTATTGAAGGAGTTGGGGTGACAGGGGGGAGATTAGTCCTATCCCCTCTGATAGCTGAGCTGAGGAGAGCTGGACAAATACACCTTACATTTGGAACAACTCAGAGAGCTGGGATGATGCAGTAATATATCACTGGCAACCACTTCAAGAGTAAAGGCATGTTGGCTTCAAGCTTAATTCCCATGTGTACACTGTTGTTATTTAAAGCTCCTACCTACATTATTTGTACAAATCAGACGATTCCCCATTACATCTGTTTTGAGAAACATTGTCCCCATTGATCTTGATAGTAAACAGACCTGTTTGCTGTTTTCCTCAGAAGAAAGCAGTTCCAGTGAAAACTGTCCACAGTGAGGTCTGTGGCTTATCTCAATAAACTCAGAAATTGTGTTTGGAAGGAAAGGCTGCTGTTGATGTTTTTAAATGTGATTTAAACTGTAAAAAGCTGGAGGCAGAAATCTTAGATAGCTATCTCCCAACCTCTGCAAATAAAACAAAATTACCTGCATGATGAGATAACACTAGAAGCAAAGTATTGTATCACAATATTTTTACTTATTTGGGTCAAATGCCCTTGTAAATTTTAAATTCTACTTACCTCTGCTATGCTTTCTGCTGCACAGTATTACTTTGGCCTAAAGGGTAATATAAGCATGTTTGCAATGTCATTATGAAAAAATGCTGATGTTTATTTGATGCAACGCTTACCATTTTTACCGTATCAGTTTAGTTTAATTAGCATGTTAACCTAGGTTAATAGCACTCAACATAAAGTACAGGTGAGGCTGATGAGAATGTTTGGAAAGTTTTTCAGTATTTAGTAAGAGAATACTGTACACATTTAAATTTAATGGAGGTGGATAAAAAGCTAAAGGATCATAAAGGCAACTGAAATTTACAGGGACATGAATGCATGCAACAAATGTCATGGCAATCCAGCCAGTACTTGTGAAGACAGTGGGCTCAAAACATGTGAACCTCATGGCATCACAGGAATCATTATAATGCACCAACTGGGAAGGTTTCCACCCAACCCTTGGATAAAGTGGTGATAAAGGCATTAAAAGTCAACAATGATAACAACTGAGCTACTACACTGAGAAGCCAAAACATTAAAACCACTGACACATGACGTGAATAACCATAAACCAACTCTATGACGAATGAGCAACATCCATCCACTGAAGATATGAGGCTGAAATCTCTGCAAAAACCAGCAAGTAGACTGATCAGTTGGCGAGTGGTTACTGGCAGTTGCTAGGTGAAATTGGTCACAAAGAAGCACACGGTGCTGCACCGAAAACCTCCATGCGATTGCTCTGGTCACTAGCAGATTGCTAAGGTGAAAATCTACTGTACACCTATATGCTGGAGCCACAGTCGGAAAAGTAGACACTGAATTGGATATAGCAGGTGAACTGGCATCACACGTCATCATCACTGATCTTTCTCAAGGTTACAACGAAGAAAGAAGTGGATAAAAAGCAAATATATAAGGATAGGGGGGATATCAGACAGGGTCAAAGGTCAATGAAAAGCTGTCACCCTGTCACTGTTGTAGCTTCTCAACTTTTAAACATGTGTTTTACTTCATATGGACTGACTCTGAAGTCACAGACTTTCAAACGTTGCTGTGAAATATCTTAACATGTATCACTTTCCAGCAGTCTGTTGCCCTAATTTGGCATAACTTCCTTCATGAATTATCATGCTGCTGCATTTCAGCTTTGCTACGTCACATATTGCTGCACGCCTAAAAACCTCAATTTCCCACAGGATTAATAATGCAGCTGTCTGTCGATCAAGTGCTGACTAAAAGCCAGAAAAGTAAACTCCTTCCTGTTGACATCTCAACACCCAACAGCAGAAAATATCATGGGATGATGTGGAAGGAACTCATTAGTGTGTGGCATTTAAGATGCAAACCAGTAACATGAACAGGGGATTTATAATATCAACAGACAATGATTGGCAAGTTCTAAACTGGTGGAGATTTTCGGGCTCTCCAGTGACTGTGTTAACAAAACAATTTAAAACTGTGCTGTTAGGGAATCATTATTTGATCTTATGTAAATTACAAATCTATATTTGGTAACACTTAATGACCATCCACTGGCAACAGGAACGGAGCTCTTTCTGGTTGAACAAGTTGTTCAACAAGGAAGAGCCATAAATAATATTACTGCTGCAAATGTAAATCCACAGGCAAGTGATTTATCTGTGCACGTTGCATCATACTGAGCGGGGAGTTAGATTGGTGGAAGTTAATTTTGGTAATTTGTTTTAGAAGAAAGAATTTTTCATAACTGAAAACCTGGCCTTTTTGCACAGACAGCTTAACCTATCATTTCAACATAATTTGATTATGCTGTAGCCAGTAAGATCATTTTTCCATGTTGGATTACACTGGTATTGCAGCAACATTTAACTCTGATAAGATGCAGCATATAAATATATCTTATCAGTTAGCTGTTTTTAAGCATTTTAAATGTATTCAAATGTCTTTAAGAACTGATAAACACCTCAGGAGACATAAGCATTACTATGCACTAGTCTTGATCGTATATATTAGTTTAGCTATTTGCACTCATTGCAGCATATTAAAATCACATCTAGCTTTTACAGATTTTATTTTTACAGGAGCAGCTCAGTTAAATAGATTTTAATCCACTTTGTACCACTTATTTTAATTCACAAGTTGTTGTGTTTGTTTTTTATAGGAGTCACAGATCAGCATAATGATCACCTCCTGTGGCAAGCAAGACTGAAAATATGGCTTATGGCACAGAAAGTACAGAAAGAAATGATGTGAAAACATTACAAAATACACTGATCAAGGACCGAAACACCTCAAGAAATTGAAAAGGTGTTTGCGATGCATATATGTTTTTAAACTAAGATAATAACACACATGCAGTTTGCACGTGTTGTGCTTGTGACCACATTTCTATGACCTTTTGCATCACAGAGATACCTTGTTCCCTCATCCATCTACTGTGATTAGAGGCCTCTAATTACTATTTGTATATAATGCTGACTTTGTGGTTGTGAGGTTTCCTTTACAAGTTACAAGTTTAGATTTCACAATAATGCCACAATAGGGTGACTAAGTTAATTTATTCTGTGACCATCGCTTCTCCTGGAGTGTGTGTTCGCTCTTTAACATTAATTAAGTATTGTTAACCTAGCTGATGTAACTGCGAGTTGTGATGCTAGGCAGCTGTATACTAAAATCTACGAGATATACTAACAAAAAAGTTAACAAAAAAGTTTCTGTTAATATTCTTCATCTGCTTCCAGCAAACACTGGTCCTCTGCCTGCTCAGGAAATCTATGTATGATGTATTCTCTCAGATAGGGGTGCTCTATCTCACATTCAGTTTTCTAGACATTGTTGTGAGCACCAGCTTTACATTAAAAGTCAATTAAAAACAGAAAATTTTACACTTCTCAGAACAGCTTGCATTCAAATATGCATATATTGTAGGGAGACTCCGTCACAGTAATGGTGAGTTGTTGATATTCAGTACTTCCCTGGATTAGTCCATAAGCAGTATGTATTAATGTTTTTTTTTTTTTTTAATAAATACCTTAACAGGTTTCTTGCGTGATGACTCAGCCTCGTTGTTTTCGGCCTCCTCATGCTCCTTGCTACCTTGGGGCAGGTTGGAGTAGTTTGCCAGGCTGCTGAGAAGAGACGACACCATGGGGCTGGTGTCCATCTCCTCCTGCAGAGACACAAGCAGACAGGAAGGTTAATGCTTATTAACTGTCTCAGCCAGTCAAGTGAACTCTACAACATTAGTAGTGACTGTTTCCATTGATCACTGCAGGTAAGAAACCAAGATACTATGCTACCCCCTTTTCTGTGGATTTCAGCTCATTTGAAACAAAAAAAGTGCACACCCAATAAAACCTTTTTTTCCCTGTTCAATCTAGAAATCCCACTGAGAAGACATTGTAAATACATCTGTGCAGAGCTGAGGCAAATTGCCTCATTGAAGTTCATTCCTGTAGCAGTGTGAGACTTTCTTGCTTTAACCTGAGGTTCCCACATGCCCTTCACACAGTAATTACCCTCATTAATCGATGTCAGAGCCCTTATTCAATCACTGAATTGTGAAAACGAGTGTATCCCCCTTCTTACTATCACACCTGATTGTGTGTGTTAACAAAATCAATGTGTGCATGTGAGTATGTGTGTCTATGCAGTATATTGTGTTATACCTCAAACAAGGCCATGTTCTTGCCATCATATTGCTGAGTCTTCTCTGCGGCAACATCACTGCTGTTGATGAAGGGGCTGCTTTCCTTGGGGTTACTGTCGCCTGGAAGAAACGGACACACACCTCTACTTTTAGATTGTACTGAAATAAAGCAGAACACAAAGAGCATATCAAGAGAAAGCATAATGCATATCCGACAAAAGGTTCCTCATGTCAGAGTAACCATTTTAGTAATAACTAAAAGTAACAACTTTTAAAAACAGGCAGACTTTTGAAATGAATGACCTATTTTGTTGTTAAAATAAAGATAAACATACAGACAGAAGGCTCAAAGCAGAGGACGTCTGCCAAGAAGAAGCTTGCTGTCTCCTTAAAGCAGTCAGAAATGCTGAGAAAGGGAACCATAACTAATGGACTGTGTATTGACAATATGTGAAGTGCTCTATGTTCCATATGGCCATAGGAAGAACACAACCTGGAACGTCTCAATCAGTTTTTCACTTCACTGGCAAACAACAACATCACAACTCTGAAAGCCAACACAAAGAAATGTTCTAAAACCCGGCAGCTTTTTTCACCCTGAAAAAACTGACTTGTAGAATCAGCCTGATAGTGACAGCTCGCTGAAGGCAACATGACTCTATCGAAAAGCATCTGTCTACAAGTTCACAGGCCCAGAAATAGGGCCAATCTCCAGAGCAGACAAATCCTCGAAACAAAGTGTAGTGAAAGGGCAGCATCCAGCTCTTTGCACATTCATCGATTCTCATTATCTAAGATCAAAAAGATCATTGATTTCTAATTGACATTTGAAAATTCAGTACACCTCAGCCAGTGGTTAATCCATTTTTCCCTTTATACCATGAGCAGTTTTTTTTTTCTTCTGAAGGACCAAAATCCTATTGTCATAATTCTATTGTTAAGGATAGAAGTTTTTGGCATTTAAACTTTTAATTTTTTTCAACAATAATTTGTGTTGTGTATGATTTGTACTGACTCTGGACATTTCTTGCATGACTTGGCAAATGAGGTAAGAAACACTGTTCTCTGTGCATAAAATTACAACAGCTTGATTGTGTCTTCACATTTGATACAGTACAGTAGCTCTGTGGGTACATATAGGTTACCCACAGAAGTTTGTCACAGTTTTTTACACTTTATAAATGAAAGTACAAATACTGTAAGCACATGCAAGAGAGCTATAGCTGGGCAAACATGTGTAACACAGATGCTTCACATTGTCATTGGTCAGCCTGGGCTGCATTGTCCATTTATCTTCAAGTTTATGGTTCCTCCTGCCAGATGGAAAATTAACTTTTAGGTATATCTGGTACAATATACAGCTCTGGAAAAAATTAAGAGACCACTGCAAAATGATCAGTTTCTCTGATTTTGCTATTTATAGGTATATGTTTGAGTAAAATGAACATTTTTGTTTTATTCTATAAACTACTGACAACATAACTCCCAAATTCAAAATACAAATATTTTCATTTAGAGCATTTATTTGCAGGAAATTAAAAATGGTCAAAATACCAAAAAAGGTCCAGTGTTTTCAGACCTCAAATAATGCAAAAAACCAAGTTCATATTCATTTTTAAACAACACGTTACTAATGTTTTAACTTAGGAAGTGTTCAGAAATCAATATTTGGTGGAATAACCCTGATTTGCTGTGTTGCTTTTTATTACACAGAGAATATGAGAATGTGAATATGATCACATGTGTATAACCCAGTGGTAATCATGTATCATAAAAAATGAGAAATACAAAGCTGACAGTCAAACTCTGACTAAGCCAGTGGATCAAGACAGAAAAGGAAAAGGACAGTCTCAGTCTGGTGACAAGTGACCTTTGCAACAACAGGATTTTAGTGCATGCAGTTATTAGAGTTAGACCACCTAACTGTATTGTCCAGGCTGAGATATATATACATATATATACACATATAAAAAACATACACTTTTTCTTTTTCAGCGAGTTCTCGATGTTTTACCATTTTGAACAGGAGTGAGGAATTTCAAACCGAATTCACATTTTTATACCTAAATTTGAGCCGGCATGCTGGACTTCTCTGAGAAGTCAGAAATTAA
>VUQI01025197.1:2938-16982 GCA_015106735.1 Paratilapia polleni | reverse complement strand
TTAAAATAAAAAAAAAAGGGGGGGGGGGGGGGGCAATGAGGGAAGACAAAATGATACCCTTTTCTCTTGGCTGCCAGTGTGACTGATGTTCCTTTGTCTGCAGCAGCGCTCTTCAACATGACCCAGACAGTGGGTTGCTAATCTCTCTCTGTCCTCTATGGTTGTGTGCATTGTCAAGCATTTGACAAGCCACCTCTGCCAGCTTCCAGCCTTCAGCCACAGCCTGTGAGCCTCCCTCAGTGAGATATAATGGACTCCCATCAAGAGGAAGGTAACCAGGTCGCCATTTTGGGTAGTCCTGTTGGTGTGAATTGCTCACAGGTCAGTAGCTCTACCAACAATCGATGCAGTTTTTGTTTTTTGTTTTTTTTTATGAACAATGATGACACAGCTTGATCAGTCAATACTAGACAGAAGGAAAAGGTTTTTTAAGAGACTGTCTATGCAGCTTTTTGTAACTAACTGAAAGCTGGTTTGTTTTCACTGGTAAAAAGATTCTTTTACTGGAGAAGGTCTGTTACACTTTAAATGCCTGCTCTGAAATATCTGGAGAAACAACCAGTGACACAGAATCCATTAATATTTAACTGGGGCTGTTTTGTCCTCTAAACTTACAGGCAGAAGTTAGTGAAGTGTCCCAGCACTCTGGGACTAAGCAGCTGGAACTAAGCAATGGACGCTCCGTTGTTAGTTAGCCAAACAAAAAGTGCTGACATGTGTTGATTGTGCTCCTAACAGTGATAATGTTTAAAGAGATATCCTTGGGTGTGACAATCATGTTGTGGATGCCACTGATCTCTTCATTTTCATTCTTTTTCGTGCATGAAGCAGAAGGGCTGTGTGATGAATTTAGCCTGTCAGTGACTTGTCGTAACTGCAGAGTTTTTTTTTTTCATCCCTTCGCTGTGTGCCTTATGAATACTGACTATCTGTCTTTGTGTGTGTGTGTGTTCATGCATATGGTTGGATTCTGACTACTGAGCATTAAATTGTGTCTCATTGTATAGTTAAAGTGTGTGTGTTTCTGCCTGGGTATGTCCTTGAATTTGACTCTACGTGCAGATTAAGTTAGGTGGTGACTGATGGCGTGTGGATGCTTGGCTATCCACAGCACATCTTCTTAGCCCGTCTCAGTGATGGGAGGGAGACACACTCAAGCTGAATAAAACATGAACTCTGACACACTTTCAGTAGACACAAGTGTACACTAAATGACATGACATACAGTGCAGTGAAAAGGTATTTGCCCACTTTCAGATTTCTTAGTTTTTTGGCATATTTGTCACAATTAAATGTTTCAGATGATAAAAGAAATATTTTATATCAGATAAAGATAACCCAAGCAAATACAAAATGCAGTTTTTAAATGATGATTTCGTTTATTAAGGGAAAAAAGCTATCCAAACCTACCTGGCCCTCTGTGAAAAAGTAATTGCCCCGTAAACCTAATAACTGGTTGGGCCACCCTTGGCAGCAAGAACTACAATCAAACATTTGTGATAACTGGCAATGAGTCTTTCACATCACTGTGGAGGAATTTTGGCCCACTCATCTTTGCAGAATTGTTTTAATTCAGCCACACTGGAGGGTTTTCGAGCATGAACGGTCTGTTTAAGGTCATGTTAAAGCATCTCAGTAGGATTAAAGTCCGGACTTTGACTAGGCCACTCCAAAACCTTCAGTTTGGTTTTTTTTGAGCCATTCAGAGGTGGACTTGCTGATGTGTTTCAGATCATTATCCTGCTGCATAGCCCAAGTGCTCTTGACCGTCAGGGCACAAACTTATGGTCGGACATTCTCCTTCAGGATTTTCTGGTAGAGAGCAGATCTGAAACACTTAAGTGTGACAAATATGCAAAAAAACTAAGAAATCGGGAAGGGTGCAAATACGTTTTCACGGCACTGCATGTGCATGTGTGTGAAACAATAAGAGCTCCTTCATGAGTTTACAATAAATAATTTACAATTCCTTTGTCTACAACACACAAAAACAACTGCTTATTTGCAGCTGTAAGCTCTCTTCTTATAATATAACCTTCGATTCTTTTGATGCCAAAATTGACAAAGTTGTCGGTTTACTGGTTGATCTGTGGTCCTACACTCAACTATGGAGCTGTGGGTAGTTAATCAAAGAAGAGGATTGTGGATAAAAGTGGCAGAAATGAGTTTCCTCCATAGGGTGTCTGGGCTCACGCTTAGAGATATGATGAGGAGCTTGGTCAGAGCTGTTGCTCCTCTGAATCAAGGTGGTGGTGGTCAAGGTAGATGCCGTGGCTCAGTTGACGGCAATGTTATCTGTTGCTCAGCGGATCTGTTGACCACTTCAGTCCAGACTCTTGCCATGGTAAAACATGGTTCAGACTTTCACGTTAAACTGATGATCCCTAACTTCTCAATTGCCTGATTTTTTTTCTTTCAAATATTTTGGACAAAGTAACTTTGAACACAATTCTATCCACATCAGCCTCTGTTTTATTTTGTGTTTAATTTCAATTACGAAATGTTAGCATACTAACAATATAAACTGTTATGTTGAACAAGGTGAAATAGGCTGCTCAAAAAATTAGTGGAACACTTAATCATCACAGTATAACAAGTCAGTTAAACTTCGGGGATATCAAACTGTCCAGTTAGGAAGCATAAACAATTGTGAATCAATTTCAGCTGTTTTGGTGCAAATGAATGTGACAACAGGTGCACTGGAGAGGCAACAACAAGACAACCCCCAATAACAGAATGGTTTTGCAGGTGGTTACCACAGATCGTTGCTCTCTCCTTATCCCTCCTGACTGATTTTTCTCTAGTTTTGCTTTTTGTCCTTATCACTACTGGCAGCATGAAACGGTACCTGCAGCCCATTCAGGTTGCACAGTGAGTCCAGCTCCTCCAGGGTGGCACATCCATAGATGCCATCACAAAAAGGTTTGCTGCGTCTCCCAGCACAGTCTCAAGAGTGTGGAGGAGATACCAGGAGACAGTCCGTTACATAAGGACAGCTACATATACATCTTTGCACTGACAACATTTTTACACAGTCATCATTTGATGTGAAGTTATGCTGTCTAGACTGTCTACCTTTATAAATTAATTGCATTTTATTTACAAAAGAAATAGTATAATTCACTAAAGTTTTCTGAAAATTAATTTTATAGTTTGCAATCTGACATTATCATTTTTGTATTTTGAAACTAAACAATCGATGCACCGAAAGCATATAGAGAGAATATAAATGGCGTCAAAGTAAACCTAAAGATGAGGCACACAGCAAGGAATAGTAAATAGGCACATCATACGCAGAACATCAAGACTCACTTAATTCAAATCTTTCCGCAACTACACTGCCTCAGGAGAGAGAAACGCATACGCAGCCAAGCAGAAAAATCAGCACACACTTTAATAGACACAGACAGTCTCCTCCGTGTGGCACAGTGGTAAACTTCAAGCACAGCTGAGTTATTTATGACTAACGTATGATACGCAGTGTTCTGTTTCTCAGCTTAACCTTGCCACATCCATGAAAAATCATCATGTCTCCAATATGTTTTTGAGTTTAGCCTTCTCTGTTCCCCCTGACCTTATCCTCTTCTTTAATTCCCCTGCTGCCTTCTTGTGTCCTCACCCCTGACCTTCTTCTATTATGCTATAGCTGGTCTTTCTATCATCCCCCTTTTCTTCTTCCCATCTTTCATAGGCCGCTGGTGATCTTCTGTTAGTGGATTCCCATTGATGAGACACTGGCTCAGCTTAGGCAGATGTGCTGCTGCTGTTAAGTACACTCCTCCTAAGCACACTTGAGTTTCGATTAAGCACATGTATGACAGAAGCTTTCAAAGTGCAGGTTGACTGTGCCAACTGATTACTGCAGGGGCACTGACATCAGATCAGGTTGGCTCATTCACAAACATAATCTGTATGGCAAAAATCTTAATCAAGCAATCAAGCCTTTGAATCAAAAAGGCAATCAGGAGAATTAAATGACTTGTTATCAGATTGTTTAAAAGACTGGAGGGTGGGAGATCATTTTATTTTATTTTAGCTTAATTAGGAAGCAGTTAAAGGATAAAATGGTATTCTTCTGCATCTGTATTACAGTCAATGAATCTGGCCAAGTGTTATGTTGCCTTCTTCTCTGTGCCCTTTAAGTCCCCCAAATTTCCAAAACTGTTTTAGAACTGTATTAGAATTACATATGTGAGTTATTTATTGTTATGGTTAGTTAAGGGAGAGAAAAACTTGATACAGTTTGTAAGAGAAGTTACACTGCTGCCTTTACTTTTGATGGATAACACGTCCATATTTTTCTTTTTTAAAAAATGCTACAGACACAGAGAGCAATTAGCTATTGCCCACAGCAGAGGGGAATACAGTCTGGTAGGAAAAACAAACAAACAAACAAACAAAAAAAAAAAAAGATAAATGCCTAAAAGGTTTTTGAGATGAATATAAATATGTTGGGATGAACTGCCAACAGGAATTTAAAAAATGAAATAAAATAAAAAAAGGTTTTCATGAGCAGCCTAACCTAGAAACGTATCCTTTCATGAGATAAAAGTAGTTATCGGAAATATGAAATGTGGCAAGAGAAGGAAAAATGGCAAAACTGGGATCCCGATGCTCAGTATGTACAGTATATGCAGTGTGTGCAGCGTGTGTAGCAAGCAACCAGTTTGTTGCCAATAAGTAAAATAACAAAATGTCAGTTTCATGCTATTATATTTCTGTAAGTTAAGCATTTTGACAATATACAACTTGCATGTGTAACATGCATAATTTCGAAAGCTGTGAGTAAAGTTAGCAAATTGGGTTAGCTAATTAAATAGAAATCTAGGGTAAAATAATCCTTTGACATAGCAAGACTCATATTTTTACCCAGCTAACAGCATTTTTTTAAGCATAGCCCCTTATTTGAATATTGTGGGTGTTAACCGTTTTCTCCTCCTGTGGAGTGTGGATTTCAGGGTATGACGTGATGTGCTCCGTCTCTGAGGAATTTCCAACAAAAAAACAAAAAAAAACAAAAAAAGCTAGGCATTAAAAAAGAATTTCCCAGTTTTATTCATAAAAATGGGTTAAAAGGAGCACAGAAGCTGTGTTTTATGAAGCATACTAATGATGTGACCAAATGCTATGACCACAGGCTCATTTAAACCCACGCTGTCATTTTTTATTGAGAGTGCACTCTTATTTCATTAATCATTAAACTGAGCAAAAATGATATACTGACCCCTGAAGATTAGGGTTGCAACTAAGGATTAATGTCATTATCACTAAATCTGCTGACAATTTCCTTGGTTAACAGATTCAATGTCTACAAAATGTCAGAAATGACAGAATAGTTGGATTTTTAAACCTAATGACTAAATGATTAACTCTTTCTCCAATTAATCATTAAATAATATTAATATATGTTCAAACACTGCTATCATCCTGGGTCATGATGTCTTTGAGGCATGCATTTGTTTCAGGTGCCAGTAACAAGACCGACCCGCACTGAACATTTAACTGCAGCAGCTTTTCAAACTGTGACATTAGACCTCACCACAGAGGACAGGGGCCCTTTTGATATGAACGTGTATGTGTGATGCTCCTTGCTTTCCTTGCTGTCTTTGAAGATGGATGCCGGTGAAATGCTAATTACCCCTGGCCATGAGGCTGGACGCGTGCACAGTTCAAAGGCTGGGCGGGTGCAGCCGAAACCTCAAAGCGGCAGGCTGAATCTGTTCTGCTCTGAGGCTCTTCAGCTACCGAAGGTTGATGCCTCAGTGGAGACACCCTCTCTACCCCTTTCATTTACATGCGTTACACATCCAGAGTGTGTGGGTATGACTGTGTGCGTTTGTGGACGTGTGGGGAGCTCTGAGTGCATATGCTTTTGTAAGCATAGTAAAATGAGAGGCTCTTGTCCTCAGTGGCCATTTATTGGAAGATACTTTAGTCTCCATGATGCTGCAGATTTGAAAGCTGCACTTGCCCTTTCTTACTGCCTGTGCGTGGTCCTTCTAAAAGCAATGCCACGGATTATCTTTCGGATGTTTGTCTTCTCTCTAATGTTTTAAAATTATTTGAATTTGTTTCCGCATCAGTCTCTTACTGGAACACTGTCTTAGTTGTAGTATTGGACCAGTCCCTCTGGTTCTGAGTTGGCAGTGTGTGCACAGCTGGAATGGAATGGCAATGCCTAAATGCTGCACTGCACTGCAGTAACTGTGTGTGTGTTGGGGGAGGTAACGATGTATGACAGGTAAATAGAGGTCACTTCCTGAATAGAGGAGGATTCAGGGGCACACAAGCAACACTTGCACACACATGCACACACACACACACACACACGGGCCAAGTCAGCCTCCTCAGGTGATTTATGAAACGTGTCGGCTCTGCAAGTGTTTGCATTTGAGGGGGATTTTGATGTATCATCCTCGAATGCCCGGTTCCAACAAGTTACCGCTGGATGCATTTTCATTGCTCTTGACAAAATGTGTAACGGTGTGTGTTTGCGTGGGCGTGTAGTACAGCAGAGTCTCAACATTAGACAGAGCTCGCTGTGTCATCAATCAGTGGCTAAGAATAATTGCAGCAGTTTGTTTCTACTGACAGTTTACTGTCTGTAAACGTTTAGAAAAGTCATACTTCTAGTGGAATGCACACACACACACACACACACACAAAACAGAAAACACACTGGATGAGAAAAAATAAATGTTATGATTAGAGGACATTGTGTCCCCATGTCATCAAGAAAGAACAGGAACAAGAACATGTTAGCGTGATCACATACATAAAGCTTGTCTGCAGAAATGACATGTCCGTGACCAAAAGACAAGCAAATAAGACTTTTAAATGTGGTAAAAAGACTTGACTGTACTATTTTTAGGGTGTCCTGGTTTGGTGTCTGTGACTGAAGCAATAAGTGACACTGGGATGATGCGACATCATTTCTAGTTTCGTCTTGGTACTTCGTTCCATCCAGCACACAGGCTCTGTCCTCTGCAGAGGTCCATATAAATGTTTAATCGTTCTACATTTTTTAGATACCTGTGTCAACACACTAATTAAAAAGAAATGCAGCATCATGTTGTCCCTGCTTACATTAACAAATGGAGAGGTACACAGTGACTCTAAGTTTCTTGTTTAGGAACAGACTGCAGGAGCTTTGCAACAACAGGAGCATTGCAATTTTAAGGAACTCTGAGTATTGCAATACATTTTCATTACACATCTGAATCTACAACCCTCTTCACACTCTTACCAAACCAGAATCAAGCCAGTTCAAGTGGAGCACATTACTCTTACTTGTCCTTCGGTTTGAATCTCTCAGAACAAACCAGTGGACAAATGAAAAAAAAGTGCCACCACACAAAAGAACTCAACACTGAACTTAGTATTGATAAGTGAATACTATACAAGTAAAGAATGTACATAGGGGCGGGGTTGGGTGGTAGAACCCAGTTTAAGTTCTTTAAATACGTATGTCACCAAGGCTGAGAACATTAGTGGATCAGAGTGCACTAGGAGCAATGAGTGGAACTGCCAAGGTACTGAAGAAATGAATTGCTGGTATAAATTGCCAAAACTGTCTAAAGTGAAAGAACATGAAGATGGTGACATTTGTACAATGAAGCCCAAAAATACGAGGTGTCAGTTTATAAAACTTACAGGAAGGGATGGCTGTTGATCACTGAACTGTGTACTGCCAGGACTGGCAAAGCTTTCCTTTGAGCTCATTTTGGTGGCTGTCAAAGGTGACACGACAATCAGAACTACTGGATATTGCATACGGCACATCATCTCAGTCTGATACGCATCAGGCTTACATTCCCCTTTGTGTCCCCCCACCATAAGACAACAGAATGAAACTACTTTTATATGTACACTGTCAAGTGAAGAGGTAGGTACACACACAAGCCAGAGGGTGTGCATCTTGGCTATTATTGCATTGGCTGGAACACTAAGTTTTACAGTGTAGAGTTATTTTAGTAATATTAGAAATGCATTCAGCTTGGTAAGGAGCTATTTCTTTATCTGCCAAGATGCTTAAATCCTGCTAATGCCAACTAGCCTACGTAAAATATCAAGTAAAACATGCTTTATGTAGTTAAGAGTTTGATGGTTTCAACTGAATGTCTGGGACACCGCTATGATTACAGTATATTTCTTTAGTGTGGGAGGACACATTCTGCACTGCCTAACATACTCCTTTATTACTATGAACATGTAGTCTATTTTGAATAAGCCCAACACACATACACTTTTCTGCTACCATAAAATCTCACCAGAAGCTGAATTTGTATTAATATGAAATTAAACTACTGCCTGCTGTAGGAAATTGTTTTTAAGAAATTATTCTCTTCAGTAGGAACCTATTAGCTTGGCACCGAGTACCAAAGAATAAGAAGGGAAATCAGAAAGTATTCAATGAAAGACCCATTGATGTTTTTTGTTGTATTTATGTAATGTTTTGACACTAAAGAAAAACACAGCCTTTTCCTGTTTATGGTGTCACAGTGACTGTAGCAATAAGCATCTTGAAGAGAAAAGGTGCTTCACCGATGTGTCAACAGTCCTTCACTCGTCACGATCTTTGGCGCAGACTCAACAGGCTCAAGGCCAGAGATTAATCAGATGAACTAGGTGAACAAGATGAGGGAAGTGAGGAGGATGCTCGAGGCGAAGCTGTTGCCATGACATTTTCTACCCATCTAAACAGATCCCAGTTTAGGAGGTTAGTTATACACTACTGTATGGAACTTATAATGCAGTAGTTGATGAAGTACTGTAGTAGATACAGTGAAGATGTAGGATGCCAGATGTTTTGCTGATAATAACAATATTCATCGAGATTTTTTTGTAGGAACAGATGGTTTCACACGTGACAATAAAATGTAAGCCTCCTTTTGGCTGCAAACTATCCGATCCATACTACATCTGCAAAACGCGGCAGATCTCTTTCTCTCACTTTGTTCATCTCTTCCTGCTCTCATCACTCTTTCCTGATCCTCCACCTGCTGTTAGCTGAGTGGGAGGGCTGGAGGACTGCACACCCTCTGCATGGCAAACAGTTTGAGGAAAAGGAGGAGGTGAGATACAGCACTGATGTAACTGATTCCCTTAAAGGGCATTGACATTGGCATTAGTGGCTATTGACACGGCCACAGGTATTAATAACATAATGAGGGTGTTAAACTGTCACAGTATGCATGGTTAACACGGCATGTGTCTGTAATGTGTGAATTTATGTGTATGCGTGCGTGTTCTTGAAATGCCTGCCCTATGCAAGACTGATCACATGTACAAAGTGAAGACGTAGTGAAAGACTGATGCAAAGAGAGAAACGATGCTGCATTATCTTCAAAGATCACATTTAGGTTTATCCTCCAGAAAAGAAAAATGCCTTGCTTCTTATCAGAGCTCACAGCTGTGTCGCCGAGTTACAGTAAGGTCACTGTTACAGATATTTGTTAGTTCTGTTCTGATGTCTGAGAACCAGCAGTCTGACAATCAATCTTTACAACATTTTCTCTTCCTTGGTGCCCTTGAAAGGCTGAACTTACAGAGAGTGAGAAAAGTACATCATTTATTATCTCAGTTGACATGCCTATACCTGCAATATCTCTTTATTCATTATGTACTGATAAAAATTGGACTGTTTAATTAAACCCAAACAATTTTCTTCCAGATTTGAGGGCTAAAATAAGTGTAATGAAATGTAAAGCTGCACAGCTTTGTGGTGGAGGACAAACCTTGTTTCCAATTAATGACTGACTGATGTCAAGAAAGGAAATAAAGGAGTACACCTTTGACGTTGTGAGACAAAATCTCAGTTTTCCTCATCCACATGTAAATGCAAAAACTGAGTTTTTGAAAACCTTCACCCTGGCAGGAGTTTTTCAAAAGCTCCATTTTCAGTGATCCAAAATGCCATTTATGTGTGGACGAAAGGCCAAAATGCATAGAAAAAAAGCTACATTTACCAAAATACCCATGTACGTGTGTAAGTAGCCTACTATAGTCAAAAGAAGGCTGTTATTTTCACCTGTGATAATTTATATTTGGTGTTATTGCTCTGTTATGTGGCCTTCTATGTGTATAGATGGAAAGCCAGAGGCAGAGAGAGGAGCAGTACCAGTACCGAACAAGGCAGGCATCAATGACAGTTCAGTTCAATTCAATTCAAGTTTATTTATATAGTGCCAAATCACAACAACAGTCACCTCAAGGCATTTTATACTGCAAGGTAAAGACCCTACAGTATTCAATAGACAACAACAAACTTGATGCTGATTAAGTCAGACACAGCATGAGGACCTGGGGTGGAGGTGAGTTACAAAGTGGCTTACAGATGTGCAGCAGCTATGGGCACGTTAAAGCAGCATACATAGCGTGCCACATGTGGTATTTGCTAATTGGACTCATAGAAGACTATCAGCTGAACCATCAGCTGATACTGAGACCAGATAATCTGGCAAGATTGCAACCAAGTTTGACTCTGATCTGAACGAACTATCACTATGCTCAATTTTTGCATGTGCAGTGAAATTTGTAGAGTATATCATGGCAGGAATGTGAGTCTTAATCTTCTTAATATGGATAAAGAGGAGTGTCTGTGTTCTTATTTACATCCATTAAGATGAATGTTCACTCAACCCTGACATACAATACACTGTTTGAAAGTAAAGCTGCACTAAATAACCTTATCATTTTGACAACAGCTTATTGTATAAAAAAAAAAAAAGTGCATTAAAACAGAAAGGCCAAGTGAAACAACACTTAAAAAATATATATTTTTAACTATATCCGTGCTTCTGTAAATTTGTTTCACTGCCAGTGTGACTGATTCTTTGAGGAAAAGACAATCCAAGAATGAAAAACACCATCAAAACACTTTCATAAACACTTGATCTTCTTTGCTGTTTTTTCAGTCATGCAGTGAGTTATGGATTGTAGTTTTCTCAACAAAAACCTATTTTGTTACATCCTCTTAAGTGAATGTGTTACTGACAAAATGCTGTTGGATGGGAAATCTGGGAACGTGAAGCCAAGGCTATAGAGCTATGGAGAAATATACGTACATAGATGTTGAGGCAAAATGATGGATCTATAATTTGTGAATTGCTTTGAAAAGAAACACAATAAGCACAGATGACTGCATCTGCTGCTTTTGACAAATTCTGAGGTGGCATGGGAAATCATGGTACTTGAACAGTACCCAAAATTGCATTGTGCAGTTTATGTAGAAGAGACACCAAAATATTAACTCACTGCAGACAGAAAAAATATCATTTAGCTCTGAGCATAAAAAATGTGATACACGATATAAAGCCACAAAAATGAAGCACTAATGATTGCACATACAGTCATGGTAAAAAGAAAGTGCACCATCTGTCAATTCTAAGGTTTTAGGTATCGGGACATAATAAAAAAATAAAAAAAATCATTTGGTCCTTAGCAGCTTCTAAAATTATTAGTGTAAAAAACACAACACAACACACAACAGATTCCACTGTTTCATTATTTATTTAACAAAAAGGAACCCAAAATGAAGAAGCAGTGTGTGAAAAACTAAGTACACTCCATGATTTGACAGCTTGTAGAACGACCTTTAGAAGTAATAACTTGAAGTATTTCCTGTATGACTATCAGTCTATCACATCGTTGTGGAGGAATTTTGGCCCACTCATCTTTATAACATTGCTTCAGTTCATTGAGGTTTGCATGTATTCGTTTATGCACAGCTCTCTTAAGGTCCTGCCACAGCAGTTAAATTGGGTTGAGATCTGGACTTTGACTGGGCCAATGCAACACCTTGATTCCTTTCTTTTTCAGCCATTATGTTACAGATTTACTGGTGTGCTTGAGATCATTGTCTTGTTGCATGATCCAGTTTTAGCCAAGCTTTAGCTGTCAGACAGATGGCCTAACATTTGACTCTAGAATACTTTGATATACAGAGGACTTCATGGTCCACTAAATGACTGCAAGGTGCCTAGGTTCTGTAGCTGCAAAACAAGCCCTCCACCTCTGTGCTTGACAGTTGGTATGAGGTGTTTGTGCTGATATGCTGTGTTTGGTTTTCTATGCATTATGACCAAACATCTCCACTTTGGCCTAGTCTGTCAAAAGGACATTGTTGCATAAGTCTTGCGGTTTGTTCAGATGTAACTTTGCAAACCTAAGCCGTGCTCCCATGTTCTTTTTAGAGAGAAGAGGCTTTCTGCTGGCAACCCTTCCAAAAAGCCTGACTGAGGTCTGTAGTCTGACATGTAGGTCTTGGGGTTTTTGCAGTTTCTCTGAGCATTGCATGGTCTGACCTTGGGGTGAATTTGCTGGGACGTCCACTCCTGGAAAGACTGGCAACTGTCTTGAATGTTTTCCACTTGTTAGCAGTTTTTCTTGCTGTAGAATAATGGACTTCAAATTGTTTAGAAGTGGCCTTATAACCCTTACCCAGATTGATGAGCAGTAATAATTGCTTCTCTAAGATCTTTGCCAATGTCTTTCCACTTTGGCACTGTGTTAACACACACCTGAATGTTCCAGACAAAGTGCCAAACCATCTGCTCTTTTTTTTTAGAGGTGCTCACACTTGTTGATGATCAGTTAATCAAGTGCATTTGATTAGCAGCACCTGGCTGCTACTTACCTTCTTAATTCCTATAGAAGTAGTAAGGGTGTACTTAGTTTTTCACACACTGCTTCTGCATTTTGGCTAATGCCTGGCTATAAATAAATATTAACATTGTGTAATATGTGTTGTTGTTCATCTGAGGCTGTATTTACCTCATTTTAAGACCCGCTAAGGGTGATTTTTATTATGTTTTGATATTTAAAGCCTTACAACTGAAACTGTACTTTCTTTTTACCATTGCTGTATGTGTAACCCTCAACTATATTACTCTCTTTGGTTTAAAATTGTAATACTTTCAACATGAATCAGAATCTACTATATTTTTTTGTTACAAACTTCAATCACTGAATTCCAGAATGACTGTTTTTGGAAACTGCAGAAGAAAACTGCAGCAGCACAGCGTCTTGTTGTGGCTCTTTTTTTTTCTCTCATTCAGTGGCTCAATTGCACAGAAGAAATGTTTTCTAAGATTGCACATTGCTTGCTGAATAAATAGGACTGGAATAACAATACTGCTTTTTTGGATGAGAGAATCAGCTCAATGTGGCTGTGTAGATTGGGTTTGCATATGCAAGATTTCCTTTTTATAGACACCATTCCCTGAACCGTTGTCCCCTCTGGATGCCATTGCGTGTTGCAGTCTTGAATTATCATAGCTTTTTTTAAAAGTCCATCTCTCAATTCCTCTCCTTTCGTGACTCCTCTGCTTTATTTCCAGTTAGCTGACATGTCTCCTCAGTCAGTCTCATCAGTGCTCACTCCAGATCATGTGGCTTCTCCTCTGATTTTCTCATTTCATTCTTTTACCTTCTATATCATCCTCTGTCTTTAACCTTTCTCTACTTTGTCTCCTTCTTCATCTGTCTTCTTTAGGGATGCACTGACATGATACCATTGTTTAAAATAACAATGTGTCCAATAGCCGATACTGATTTTATTTTTTGTTTTATTTAAGTTATTTATTCCTTCTTCTGAGCCAGGGAAACAAAGGAATCTTAAAATAAATATTTTGGAGTTTTGAAGCCCTACATCACACCATCTTTAAAGAATGAAACTCCATATATACGGACTGCAAAATTGATGGAAAAGAACAGATAAACATTGGTCATTTGCATCAGTGAACGTCATCCTAACTGCCAACAGGCCGATGACAGCGAAAACAACAAGCTGAATCTCCCGATAACAATGTTCTGCGATATATCGGTGCACCCCTACTCTTTGGTACCTTCCTTCCTTCTCTCCCTATCTGCGTTTCTTCTCTTTCTCTAGCTGTGAAGCTAGTCTGACTGCAGTGTGACCTACTTAGAGGTACTGCTGCTGCTGACTGGCATGGTAGAGAGTTGGCACAGTGATGTAAGTACCAGAGAGGCTCCCATAATGGGCCAAAAAAAAAAAAAAAAAAAAAAAAATAAAAAAAAAATT
>VUQI01025196.1:9156-20384 GCA_015106735.1 Paratilapia polleni | reverse complement strand
ACCGCACAGCAGCCATATTATTGGTCAGATAACTGCATTAAAAATGCTCCAAAAGGCTCCAACAGCACAAACACGGTCCAGAGGTCCAGTTCAGGGACTCCAATTAGCTGAGGTAAAGCCTAGCAGACAGCTAGCAGCTACAGCCGCCTGTGTCACCATCCACCTGTCAGTCAAAGAGGCCACGCCCCTAATAATGCAAACTTTAAGCCTTAATACAATTTAAACAGGTGAGTTATAAACAGGTGTTATGAAGGGGGAAATTAGCTACAGAGACCAAACAGTTTTTGTAGCAGGCTGTAAACATGTTTATTTCTGCTGTAAAGTTTTAACATGGGAGTCTATGGGGACTGACTCACTGCTGGAGCCTCTGGTGGACGTTAGAGGAACTGCAGGTTTGGTGTTTCGGCATTGGCTTCACCTCTCAGCCCTGGAGGTTGTTCCTTGACAAGTCTTTAATGTTTAGGCCTCAGTTTCGTTTACCAATCATCCGATACACAAGTGGAAGAAGGTCTTAGTAGCAGGCCCAGTCGTTTATGTTTACAGACATTTTGAAGATGCAAGTTTAATGACAAATAGCTTTAGGAAAAGGATGATGATTTGTAGTGTATTTTCTCTTTTTATGTGTAGCTATTTCAATTGCAAGTTGGTCATAAATATATTTTAAAGTAGTCTTAAAAAGGTCTTAAAATATCTTATACCTATAGACACCATGTATATGTATAAAAGTTTAATTTTCATTGTCATTTTAAGTATGTTAGCATGCTAGCGTTAGGGCATAGCCTAAAACATGGCTGTGACTCTTAGTCTTGTTTTCGTTGCTGTATGTGATGCTATGTGTTTTCTTATGTTTTTGGAGTAATATTTTATTTGTTTTTGTGAATAAATGTGCTGATTGTTTTGCAGCGGTTCTATGTAGCTTACGATGCTAGCGTGCACCGTTTTAAACTTGTGCACTTGGACGACTCCGCTCACGGTTTTACACGAGTACAAGAGAGAATTGATGCAGCAGAGACCCCATGAATGCTTCTCTACTGCAGGGACGTTTCTTGTGCTTTGCAGTTTGACCCACTGTCTTCTGCTGCTTATCATCCGTCATCTGCTGGAGGCTGCAGGCTAAAACAAACCCCTATGATATAAATGCACAGGAGATATTAAGAAGATAGGATTAAGAGTTTACCATGATTTTTTTTCCAGAGATGAAGCTCCATCAGAAACACATCTATAACCACATTCGGATGGGATTAACATCATCTCCCTGTAAAATTTGAGTCAGAAATCCTTCTCTGGGGCATAACTCGGTCATATCTAAACACGGAGAACATACTTAAATCATTCTGTAAGACTTACACTTCCTGAAGATGCCATATTTCAAGTCCACCCAGAAAGAAATCTCCATAAATACACAGACGTCAGACCTTTCTTAGCAATTTGGGAATATCAAAGTAATCCCGAGATGGGTAGATTTGTGTGGACGCCTTCAAATCAGGAGGTGCTTGTAGCTGATTTTAGTTTTGACGGCATCGATTTGGAGCCAAACGGGCTACAAACAGGGCTCAGAGAGGAGAGCAGAAAATACCTTTATCTGCTCTCCTGATTGGTGGTTTAATCTTTAAAACCAACGCTGGTATTTTTGTAAAGACACTGCGACAGCTGCAGGCTTCTTCTCGACTGCCTGTCACTGTCAGATTTCCCATGATTCCAAGGCAAGAAGCAGCCAGACCATCTCTGGGTGTGAAAACACATTTGGATACAGTCAATTTATGCGTCGAGCTGTGAGAAGCTTGTGTGTGATTATTTTGTGTCTCTGTGCTGAGGCTGTAATATGTGCAGATCCTTTTAAAGCTTTTATTCTTGTGGTGGTTGCAAAAACACTTTGGTAAAGCTAAGTCCTGAGGTCTGCAGTGCCGCGGTGACGCCGGGACGCTTCCTGCTGGGATTTGCAGGGTTTGTCATTAAGTCCGTGATCCTCTCTTCACAGCTAGAGGTCAGCAGAGGTCTGTGGTGAAAAACAGATTTGACAGCCACACCTCCTCAATTTAGGGCCCCAGCCTACATTTTCAAAGGTAATACTGGATATTTTTATACTGCTGCAGATTATAATTCTATATTTAATAAGGTATTCACTGCCTTTAGAGTTAAAATAAGATAAATGACACAATATTCTAAAATCGCTGCTTGTGGGACTCCATATCAGCCTCTTCCTGAAACTTATTTCATTTTATTTTCTGCACTTCATTTTTTACTGGATTTGTTTTATTTTTGTAGCATAAAAGTAAAACATGAATATTAAAGACACTGACCATAACATTACAGCGCGAGTCGTACGTACAGCAGCAGTAAACAAATAAAATTATTTATTCACATAAAGCTGCGACAGAACTGAAACTAACTGAACTGAAAAAATATATTTTCTTGTTTTTACCACTTTTAGATACAGAAATGGAGTCTGTTTTTTCCTGTAATTTATTTTTCTTCAAAGGAATCGATGTTTGGTTTTTTATTTGGTTTTTATTATAGATTATTATTTTGTTTAACTGTAACATATTATTAAATATATTATAAAATATATTCAGTTATTTACTTTATTTACATTAGTAAAATTAAATCACTACTTAATAATTAAAATTCTGCAATAAAAGTTGAAACATAAGAAAGTAAAAAACTGTGAAAAAAATTGAAAATATTTAACTTTTTTTAAATTCTTTGTTTAAAAAAAGTGTGTTTCTTGCCATAATAAAAATAAAAATAGAAAATAATAATTCCATAAACAGCATGTATACATATTTATTTATCACTCTGGTCTTCTTTGCTTTTTTGTATTACAATTTCATGCATTAAAAATTTTTTTGAAATGCTTTAAATGAAAGCTCTTAAACAGTGGTTTCAAAGGAAAAGTAAAATAAAATAAAATAAAATAAAATAAAAGGTTGTATGTGAGCTAATATTAGTTAATTAAAATTCTACAATAAAAGCTTCAAGAGATGCAAATAAAAAATGTGATAATTTATTTTTAATTTAAAAAGGCTTTGCAAAAAATGTTTTACAATACTAAAAATTAAAATTAAAATAATAATTCAATAAACAGGAAGCAGTATGAAATGCTTTGAATAAATAAAGAAAAAAAAACACATTTCGCTCTCCTAAATAGTGATTTCAGATCAAAAATCTAATCAAATCTGTGAGGAGATACTAAGAGCGAAACAAAAACAAAAGCACTACCCGGTATATTGCTAACTTTAGCTCTTTGACTGAATTTGACTGACTTCAGCCTTTATTTCACTCTATTTTCATGTAAATATATTTATATGAAAATATTCCACAGTCCTGTTAACATACAGTCCACACTTTATACACATATACATGCACATATGGTATTAAAGACAACAATTTGACAATGAGGTCAATATAACACAGCATGTAGGTATGTTTACACTTAATAAAATACAGAGTGAACATTTGTCACTGCTGGGCCTCCGTACATCATGGCTGTCACATCATATTTATTTTCAGGCGTTTTTAGCTCGTTAGTTCTGACTTCCACTGAGGCCGCCAGTCCTCATAGAACGAGCTGCAGGACGGGGGTCGAGGTCAGTGAGCTCAGTGAAAACTCAGCTTTTTCACTGTGGGATGCAGTAACCATGGCAACCAGGGATAACTTCAAATTAGTGGTGGAAGACAGAAGCAGCAGCAGCAGAAGAAGAAGAAGAAGAAGAAGAAGAAGCAGCCCTCCAGGTTAGCGTGATGTTTCACAACCCCAGCAGTGAATCATCAAATCCAACTGCTTCTCTCTGTGCGTTTACTCCCAGTGAGTAACGCCAGACATGCAGGACACATGGATCTACACACACACACACACACACACACACACATCCTCAAACGAAACAACACATCCCTGCTTAAAATAATCCAGAGGGGACTGAAGCGTTACTGGAGCGTTAAGAGCGAGCGCCCAAATGTCATCATTTTCATCTTAATGTAAAATTTCACCCTGTGTGAGAAAAGGCATCAAATCATTTCTTTCAGGTCACAGCTTTCCGGACAGAAATCCTCAGAAACAACCTGACCGTGGGGTCTACACCAATTAAAGCTAATTAATGATCATTTTACAGGATACTCAGGAAAAAGAAATCAACAAAACAGGACAGCAAAACACAAACAGATAGAAAACAAACCTCCCCCACAGGAGAGGAGCAACGTTTGGAGAAATCCTGCAGCTCCACCTAGTGGATCAGAGTGAGCTCGACCACAGTGGCTAAATATAAATGAGAGAGTTCAAAGAAAATGCCTGTTATCACCAGATTTATCACATTTTCCACACTATTTTTTAAATGATTTTATTATTATTTTATTGTTTCTTTCTTTCTGCACAAATAACTGCAGATGCTTAAATATTTTTTTTTCTTATGTTATCAGATTAAGTAACTAACTGGCACGTTGGGTGGATGCCATAACCGTGGCTCCGTCCTCTAACTCCTGTAACACCCACATTTTTCTGCTCCTCCGTAATACTGAGATTCTGAAGGAGGAAGGAGGGAGGAGGAGAATCCCAACACAGGATACGGACACGGATGCATCCTGTTTTGCATTGATTACTTTTACAGTGAGCAGAGCAGTTTGCAGTATTTCTGCACAGATCGGTACATAATGAAAATGTCTCTGCATGTCTTTTCTCACAGTGACTTTCATGGAGTTCCTTCTTTCTTTCTTGTTCTTAATTCGCTCTGTCTGAATTATTCCAAACTGAAATCTCTTTCAAAATGCAGCTCATGGGACTGAGTTAGGGTGTCACATTAATATTTGAATGTTGCACTATGTAATACTGACTTTAATAAATGCCAGCAGCCTCACAGCCTGCAGAAAAAACGAGTGATGTGCTGATTTCCACACGTGCCACGGTAACAGTACCTTCATTAACAGGGACGACTCGTGATCTGACGGTAAATCATGTTTGGTGTTCTTCTGCACGTCGTACAGGTGAGCTGTTCCACTCAGGTTTCAGGTTCATACGCTGGAACAGTTTGTAATAACGCAGCTCTCCTCTGGATGAATCCTGCGCTCCACCTGAGTCTCAGTCCTCAGGACCTCCCACAGTCCCAGTGATTTCTATCAGCGGAGTTTCCCTGATATCACAAACATATTGATCCTCCTTCAGCCGCCTGTCGTTGATCTGAGCTGCCCCGCTGTTTTCAGACAGAAACACGTGTAAAACCTGAGCTTACACTGGATGATGGTTAGTACGTTACTCGCTCGCTCGTTTCTGGCCTGCTCTTGATAAATGAACTGACTGCCTCCTTTTTTATAAATTAGCACAGAATTTAGCAAATCAGTTGCAGAACTTTCCCCTCCCATCTGGATATTTCTGTGATTACGCCATCACGCTAATTTACCCTGCTTAGTACATCTGGCTCTTTGTCTTCCTGGTTTCCACTTCCTGTTTTGCTCTGTCTTGTCCGTTGCGTTTTTTACTTACTCTGGACTGTGTGTGTTTTACCTTCATGTGGCCTCCAAAGAAACTTGATGTAACCCGTTTCAAGCCCAGTTCATGAATTTTGGGCCACATCTGGCCCTTGCAGCATTGCTGTACCGGAGCCAAAAGTGCCGTAAATTGCCCAGATTGGACGCAGATGTGTCTGCTATCTGGGCCTCTATGAGACTGAATGTGGCTCTCTCCTTCACTGTGGTGGTTTTTTGAGAATGAAGCAGTGATGAGCGTTAGCTGTCTGAATGACAGGATGCTGTCAGTGTTACATAACGTACGTCTGCAAAGGGCTATAGTCTCAGAGGCTATATGGTTGAAAGGTCGTCTGCTTTAGCAGCATTTACACTCCGCTGACGTCTCAGCTCTGTGAGTTCGAGGTTAGCAGGATGAGATTAAACTCTCCTTTCAAATCTCAGTTTAGCCTTTTATTTAAACCTGCAGTTTCCTTTGAGAGTGTAATCGTAGTGAAGGCAGACTTCACATGCTTTGGATTCAGGACTGATGTGTTGATTCAGCAGCTGGGTGGGGGTGTTGTCGGTCACGGTAACACCTCGTGGCCCTCTTGGAGAGCATTTGTTGAGGGAAAGTGTAGGAGGAAAGTTCTCCTGCCTGCTGGATTTGGCTGCTGCATATGCTGCGGTGGATTACACTGATCCAACTTAATGCCTAAGACCATGCAATCATAACTACAGGAGCTGCTGAGGGCACAGCCGTGGATGCTCCCGGCACCATCTGCTGCTGCCGCCGGGGGATTAACTTCGAGGAAGATGGTGTAAGGTGGGGGTGGAGGCACACACAGACCCTGAGCTGTCGACCACCCTGCAGAAACCCACTCATTCTCATCATCCCTGTGATCCACCCAAAGCCTCACACACCAGTTTCTAATCTGTGGATTCATTCACCCGACAAAGTGCCAATTCAGTCTCACAGGTTCAGCTTTCATACACAACTAAAGGACACACAAAGGACACAACACAAACCCAAATGATCAAAGTAACTAAACGGAATAAGTAGTGTAAACTTGTTCTGTAAATTTCTGTATTTTTGAGTTGAACAAACTGATTATTTTTAATTAATTTGATCTGCTTTGGCTGATTAAATAAGATCCACTGAAAAATGTATGATTTCAGGATACTTGTTTCTATTGTGTGCATCTATTGTAGTCCTCTGCATGTTCTGTCATTCTGAGCTGCTCTCTGTCTCTTAATGTTAACAGCTGCACTGAGAAGCAGGTTCATCACGATCGCTTTTCCTTTTCTGGATTCACTTAAACTAAAATGCGTCCCACATTTGCAGTTTTCTTTGGGTTAAATTGAGTTCAACATGTGTCAAAACAGCTGAAGCAACAAGTAGCTCAAGTCTGAATGCATTCAGTCACAGCAGCATTTTCTCCAGTTGGCACTAACTGTTTGGCCCAGTACCTGCAGCTGTCTTTGAGCCACATTTGGCCTTGGCTGTGGGCTTTGACTTGGGGTGAGTTTGGCTGCATCAGCCCAGCTTACATGGGCCAAATGTCGGCTGTGTTGTGGCATTTTGGCCACACAACCTGTGCGGCTGCTGAAACCTGGCTGAAAGTAAACGGCTCACATTAGGCCTGAATGCGCCTGCTGTCGGAGGCTTATTTTGGCCTCAAAGTTATCGATCTTTAGGTGAACGTACTTAACAGTGATTTTATTAACTCTCTGTTCTCCTCACACTGAATCCCTGTCCTTCTGTTTGTGTCTCCACAGAGAGTTGAAGCCCTGCCCTCCGACCATCAGGAGAGTCGATCCGACCGCAGGAATCCCCTCCATCAGGAAACACAAATAACTAAAGAACTGCTGCTGCGCTTTGAAAATCAGCATCGTCGACCCTTTTTGGAACTCTGTGCCTTCAACCAAAACTCACCAGTGATACTTCTGAAGCTTTTCTTCTTCTTCTTTTTGCTTTTTTGTTTCTTCTTTCGAGCAGGACTCAGAGGACTAATCTGCCTGATGAAGGAGGGCCTGGGATCGTGCTGCTGTCTCTCTGGAGAGAAAAAAAACCAATCAAACCTGACCAGGACGTGCAACTTCTCGATCATTTTAACATCCCAACGTGTTCTTTTTTTAATCTACAAGTCGTGTCGGTGGTTTACTTCATATCAGAAGAAATCCCTCGCTGTGCAATATCATCGATATTTACGTGAAGTTGTCATGTGGATGTAGACTTTGGATGAACTTTTTGGTTTATTTTTGTAATGATGTTTTCCTGATTTCTATTTTTCTAAAAAGGTGTAAGAGAGACGAGGGGATAAGAACAAAAACACATTTTAATGGAGAGGGGACGTTCGGTCGTTGGTAAAGAGGATGTTTAGTTTACCTTAAATACTCCCCTTCCTGCTGTGACCAGGGCCAAAGCCATAGCCGATCTCAGATAACATTTCAAACACACCAGTGTCCCTAACAGCAAGATGCATTCAGGGTGTCACAGTTTGGGCCGCCACGGCAGGCTCCTTGTGTCAGCTCATCTTAGCTGTTTGTTTCCTGTTTGTTCAGGGCCTTGAATCTGAAGTATTTAGTATTCTCTACCTTTGTGTGGCCTGTTCTTCTTGCTGTTATTTTGTACTTCCTCCTACATATCAATCAAGCAACTATAAGTGGCATGATTACGTGTGCGTGTAGAAACATGAATGAGTGTGTTCTCCACAAATGGGACATAAAATACTGTAAATTCTCAAATACTTCACAAAATGACACATGGTTAACAGATACATGAAATAAGGAATTAGACAGTGGTGTAAAAAAAAAAAAAGCTGTGGTAAAGCTGCTCAGACTCAGAGACGTGTCCAGTTCAAATGTGTTTTCTAGAAAAATCTGACCGTTGGTTCTTATGAGCATTATCAGCAATGAGAAAAAGAATAACTTTATCATCTGCTGCAGATTCTGAGGCTTACAGGACAGCTTATTATACAAACGGGCCCTCATGTGGAATAAGGACTCCTATAAAAATTGTGTGGCTGAGGCAGCGACACCCAAAACATCTGAGTCAGGTCTGTTCTTCTCCTTTGGATGCTTCATAAAGGTGATTCATCCAAAGCAGCTCTGGGTTTCAGGTTCATTTGCAGAGCAGCAGAAAATCGAGGCTTAAACATTGTTTGAATTAACAATCGTAAAGCGATCTAAAATGCCACTTTGTCAGATCCCTCCTGCGTCTCGCCATCAGGTGCGAGGTGTGCTTAGCGTTGGTGATCTGCTGCAGGCGTATCAGTGGCCACGTTCAGCACATGTGCTTTCATTCCCACCCTGTGGTCATATTCAGGCACTAAAAGCTGAATATTGGTTTAAGCACTGAAGACGACGTGGTTAGGTTTGGGTTAAAACACCTTGTTTCACAACAGTAACACTGCTCGCTGACAAATGTCGTGTTTTGCACTCTGATTTATACCATAACCCCGCCGACACAGCACACACACACCAAAGGACGGCTTGTGTGTGAATGACCAGCGCCAGCGGCTTTGACAAAGTGGTGCTAACTGATGAGAACTGACCGGCCATCCGGGGTGGGATCGCATTCAGTCCGTGTTTCAGGTTAAGTAGTCAACAGCTGCTTGTCAGTGTGACGAAGCCTGTGTGAAAGGTAAAATTCTCCAGCAGCGCTGCTGTCTGGATCGCTGGAAGCTAATGCTCTGCTAGCTTTGCTCACTGTTTCACCAGAATTCAAAATGACTTTAATTTTCCTGAAATTGCTCATTTGACCTTTTTCACTTCACTGACTTTGATGGTTCATTCATTCTTTTCAGAGCTTTCAACCACATCGTCCCGTCTCTGTGTTCACATTTCCTCTGACATGATGTCAAAAAGACAATAAATATCCTTCATCTTTTCCATTTTTTCTGCATTATTAACGTCAGGTTATATTAGCAGACCAGTTTCTTGAGGTTAAGCTAATATTTGTGAGGTAAACCAGTTAAAGCCATCTCTGAAAACCGCAGCCTCAAATTTAAGCTGTAGCATCGTTTCCACTGAGGTTAGAAGATTTCTAGAAATGTTACAAAAACCTTTCATCAACAAATAATTTCTGATCATAACAGCTACGAGGGAAGAGCCGGAAAGCTTCGGACATAACTGGGAAAACTTTGATAAATCCGGTTAGGAACGTCAGCCACTGTTTGCATAACGCTTAAACCAATTCTCCAATCACCAGATTCAAAGATTTTGTGCCCCAAATGACAACAAGGATTTGTGCCTCTTATCACCTTACGTTTGATTTGTGCCTTTTGCTGAATCGCTGCGACTCAGGCCACATGCAGAGCTGGTCAGCTAACGTTAGCCATCCGTCACAGCCTGCTGACAAAAGAATGGAAACATATTTCGATCCTGTGAGATGTGGTTTATAAACTCATACATTCTGCTGGTTTGTTGGTAAATCAGTCCTTACAAACTGTGCTGTGCAACCAAACTTTGCTCAAACCGTAGTTTTTGTGATGTCATCCACTGGTTATAGAAGCCTCCAGCTGAGCGTTTTCACCGTCGCCATCTTAGTGTTTGAAATGCAGATGTGACGACCAAAGAGGGGCTCTGACTGAGAAACCTGCAGATACTGCATGCCTCTGATAATGAAGACTGTAAACTCATCGGTGTTTCCTGGGCTCAGAGATCAGGGCGGCTGCAGGGTTGGTTTCCCACAGATTTCTATACAACACGACGTCTTTTTGAAACCAGTGAGAGTTGCAGGTTTGAGGCACTTCTTCACTGTTAAGACCCAGAAGCTAAATCCACTTGAGTTTAAACACACTCTGAAAAGTTTACATTGAGTAAAGCATCCATTTATAAAACTGATGATGAACACGTCTCAGTGTTTCCACATTCAGCCGATCTAATGTCACACAGACAAATTCTGAGGTTATAAATCAAAGAAACTCATCAGCACGGCTCCTTGCTTTAACCACCTTACTTAGCACACCATGGGTGATGCCTTTGACAGCTGGAAGGCTGTAAAACTTACGATGATTCAGACCTCTGGTTTGGATGAAATTTACTGGATAAACTCTCTGACCGTGACATGCAACACGATGTGCACTGGTGCAAAAAACAATGAAAAGTCCCAAAGTTAAGCCCTCCTTGCTTTTCTGCACCCTGCAAAGTGATCCAGTAACTTGAGTAAACATATCTAAACATCTAGAATATTTCCATTTGAGAAATGCAGTCGTGAGTTTGTCACAAAGGCAATGTGGAATAATAGATATGCTTAGGAGTTAAAGGGGAAACTTAGAGCCATTCTCCATTTGGTGCCCAGCAAACTCAGAATGTGTTTCAATCACCATATTGCAATCCTATACTATGGTTTCATGAACCAGATGACCCTTTAAAACATCTTGTGAATTCATTACTTTGCCTACTGTGACTCTCTCACTGCCACACGTGGTAAAAACGAGGCAAATTATCCACGTTTTCACCAGTATATCCATATATATCCATTATATAAACCTGTCCTCAGCTGGTTATAAAACTCACATTTGTGCAGATGTAACTTCATGCTCCAGGGAAATCTTTCACCAGAGGATAAAAGTGCCAAAAACAGGCACATGTTCTCTTTATAATTATTTATATAAATTTATATAATTTCTGATGAAGCCCGTGATCCACTGGACAAAGATGGCTGCTATTTAAAGATGACCGCCGAGTCTGGTGAGAAAATAATTTTAGTGATTCTTAGTCGGCAATTTTCTTCCGCTTATCCTATTCAGGGTCGCGGGGGAAGGGGGGGGGGGGGGGGGGGGCCTTTCCCG
>VUQI01025195.1:0-10210 GCA_015106735.1 Paratilapia polleni | reverse complement strand
GTACTGAAAGTTAATAAAAAGTCAGTCTTTGGTGCTAATAAGCACATTCTCTCTCTCTCTCTCTCTCTCTCTCTGTCTGTCTGTCTGTCTGTCTGTCTGTCTGTCTGTCTGTCTGTCTGTCTGTCTGGCTGTCTTTCTGACTGTCTGGCTGTCTTTCTGTCTGACTGTCTGTCGGTCTGTCGGTCTGACTGTCTATCTGACTGTCTATCTGACTGTCTTTCTGTCTGTCTGTCTGACTGTCTGTCTGTCTGACTGTCTGTCTGTCTTTCTGTCTGTCGGTCTGACTGTCTGTCTGTCTGACTGTCTATCTGAATGTCTTTCTGTCTGACGGTCTGTCTGACTGTCTGTCTGTCTGTGAGGGGAAGTTGTAAACAAGCGAGCTGGAAACTGTGACAGCTGCACGGACCAGCGCGGTTCAACAGTACTGTGATGTAGGAAGTGAACGGTTGTATGGCGGCTGTATCAGAGTAAACTGACGTATAACCACTCACCTCATGTGCCAGAGCATTTACTTAGATCGGTGAATGGGTCTCTGCTGGTTATTCCTCAGCTCGTAAACTGTTTGAGCTCCCAAACTGTGAAGCAGGCTGCATACTGAGATCAGAATGACAACTTCTTTCCTGTCTTGTAAATCCATCCATGCATCGATTTTTGTTTCCTCTTTCTCTGTCCGTTTTCCAGGATGTACCAGATAGTGAAGCTGCTGTACTGTTTCGGTATATTCATCACCTTCGCCCTGCAGTTCTACGTTCCAGCAGAGATCCTCATACCGTCCGTGATGGCTCGCGTGTCGGAGCAATGGGAGACCGCCGTTGACCTGCTGCTCCGCGCCATCATGGTCATCTTCACGTGTAAGTACAAATTGGACCGCAAAGACCGGTGCATGGTACCACAAAGTGGGCTGAATCCCGCTAAGCTGTTTGGATCCTGCTTCTCTTTGCACAGTTATAAGCTACGAACACGGTGATCGCACTCAGTGTGGACCGAAACAACCTCACGGAGACCCTTTGTCTCGGTCCGGTTCCAAACAAACTCCAGAGCGGTTTGTTTATGGTGTGAATGTGATCCAACCCAACTACCAGGTGCACACTGCAGGTTTGATCTGGCCAATAAGTGGACTGAACGGTCTCGTGGTTTGTAGTGATGCATTTTGGTTTGCTTGGATTTTTGTCTGTGTGAAAAGAAACCAAACCACGGGAAAAAGCCACAAGTTTATAAACTCAACTGATTCAGACCGGAGTAAACGAGCTACAGGCGTGAAAACGAAACTCCTGTGAACGACTGAATGAAAATTAGATCCATTTCCAAACAAATCTCATTTCTTTTAGATGCAGGTGTAGAGAAAAAAGTGTAAGTCATCTACCTGCTGTACTTACACTGAGCTTGGCAGGAGTTCCACATGTTCACGTGAAGCAGTCATAGTGTGTTAGTCTGAGGCGCAGATTCACCGTGTGAGTCACAGCTCGAGCTGATTTCCAATCCTCTGCTCACATTTCACTTTCCAAATCTTCCTTCATTCATTCAGCTTCTAATGCAAGCTCTCTGATGGACAGGATGGAAACAGAGAGAAAGTCTGAGATGATGCACTTTGTCCTCTATCAGCATCATTTCAGCAGCTGTTTGTGGGGTTCAGGAAGTGAGTGATACTAATGAGCTTTTACTGAACTTCTTAGCTGCAGAACTTTAAAGAAAGATTAAATTTCTGCCTCCGTTCTTCAAAGATAACATCAGAGATTGGATCACACAGATCATAAATCTCCTTGTTACAAACAATTTGGTTGTTTCACATATTTTCTCACATCAAACCAAATTTTAATTACATGTTGAACGATCAGATTACCAGTTTGCCTTTGTGGTCATAAATTTGGTAGAAATGTCAGTGTAACACCAACAGTGATGTGCTGCGTCACCTGAACTCCATACAGTTTATCACGTATAAATACACATTTAAGCGTGCACTACCTCTTTGAATACTTTATCATTTTAACTGTTCATGTGTTCAGTAAGCATTCACCCGGTGACGACAGCAGTGACATAAAACCAAGGGTGATTTAATGAACTTTAACTGGTTAATAAATGAACTTGTTTGTGTGTTATTGTGACATGAAACAGCTCTTTCTCAGTTAAACTCCAGTGAGCACATCAGGAGGACAGTTTGCCAATCAGGGATTAATACCAGTGATACGTGGACAGTGTTTTCTTGTCCAGCAAATGGATGGACACCCTGAAGGGTCTTAATTTCACTCTACTGTTAAAACCTCCGAAAATCCGGTTCAGATACACTGGTTAGTGATGGGTTAGAGAAAGTCAGGAAGCAGGTTACAGCAGAGGCGAGGTCAGGCTGAACGAGCGAGAGAGTAACATGCAGTTTATGCTCGGCTTGTCATGCAGCGCTCGGCTTTTCTTGCCATGCGGGAATGTGTCATTTGAGTGATGCATCAAATCCAGAGCTCAGAGATTCCCAGATTCAGAGGGAGGAGCTGCAACAGCTGGAAAAGAGACTCTCTAAAAAAACCTCGGCTTTGTTTCCTGTTTCAGCTTCTTCTATTCCACTTTCAGCCCTCAAGTTCTCGAGACTGCCGAAGCACAAGCAATGACCAACATGTCAAACATAAGCGCGGCTTATAGAGTTTAGAATTCGGTCTGGTGTCTGGTTAATGATGATTTCCACCCCTCGTTTAAAGAGAAAACTGTTGCAGATTATGTTGTGTATTTTTAAATAACAGCGGACAGACTACCTGGTGTTGGTGTTACCATCAGTTTATGACACGCCGGATGCTTCCATCCATGGTGCATGCTGATCAGTCCCATGCAGTAAAGTCTGAGTGGAGCGCCTGTATTTCAGCCCTGAGCAGAACAAAGGGAACAGTGTGGCTGCTGTAATGCTTTTGAACGTACTTCTGTGCTGCCCCTCCTATATTGTATTTTTTATTAGGCTCATTTCTGCAAAGAAAACTGAGCCGTGACAGTCGGCACAGCAGCCGGGTCCCTCGCGACAAATAAGGCTCTTTAACGAGACGTAATGAGGCAAACAGCACAAAGTGTACGAGTACACCACATTTAAGATCTGCTCTTTACTTCCTCCTCTGTATTTGTACCTTTTATCTGGAACATTTTCTGAGGGCTAAAAGGGAAGGCAGAGTAATTTACCCTTAAAAACAGTAAAAAAGAAATGTACAATTAGAAGGATGCTGCTGCTGAATTTGGCTGTGAAAGTGTAATGAGAGCTGCCTCTGATCCCCTCAGTAGCAGTAGTTTCAGCTGATTACCTGGACCTGCTAAACTGAGGGAGGTGGAAGACGGTTCCTGTGGAACTATTGACTGTAGCCAGCCATTTGTGGCTAATTAGTTCCAGGTACTCCCACAGACAGCGAGAGTGCACAGTACCTGGAACATCCCTGTTTGTGTTTCTGCCTGAACTCAGGCTAATTAATCAGAGAGCGGACTGAAAAAACAGTAGTCGTATGTGAAGAGCAACGATGAAAAGGACTCCAGGTGTTCTGTGTTCATTCATATTTCTGGTGTTTTCAGACACTCGTTCGTCTGTCTGTGAATGGACCTGGACAGGAGGCATCTTTGCTGTGAGCTCTGTGTTTGGAAAAGCAGCAACGTTAAGCCCTGCAATTAACTGTCTGTTTCTGGTGTTAGCTGCTCTCCTGTTTGTGTTTGTGGTCACTCACACTCCTCCTGACCTGTGCATGTTGGTGTGTGTGTGGAACACATCCTCCCTGGCTTCTCTTTAAGGCGGCGAGTGAAGAGAAAACAAAGCTTAGCAGCCACGTGTCCTCGTCTCACACTCACATGCATTCCCTCGTGTGCTCTCCTCCCTCCTCCGGGTTTCGGGCAGCAGCCAGCAGTTCCCTGTAATAGCCCCGCGAGGCTATTTATAGCAGCAATAGTCCTCCAATTGCAATCGATTCCCATTTAGCCACGACTGCGGATTGTCTAACCCTGTTGCAGTCTCGTGCATGATTCTGTGCAGAGGTGCTGAGTCACGCTGAAGTCAGCAGGGGGCACACTTCTACCTGTTTAAAGATCATTATATTTACATTAAAGCCAAAGCAGTGAGATGAGGATTTATAGACCTTACAAACTAGATCAAACAACAAAAACATGCTTTCTTATACTGCATGTTAAACCTTAATAAACAGGAACCATTTGTTTGTTGATGTGTCCTTTAAACTCCACCAGTAGCTGCTGAATGGATGTATAAGGGTCTACTTGGGTCTTAGTAAAGTAAATTTCAAAGGGTGATCTTGAGGCGCAGGTTGGACTTCTGCAGTGGACAAACTATACATCCACTCTCCAGGTGGACTCCGAGCTGACGTGAAAAGAGTCTAACAGGAATGACTACTGCAAAACTGTACCAGTTGAAAGAAAATGATTCTGAGCCAGCGGGAGTCACAGCTAGAAGATGATCTTGGTATCAAAAGTAGGTCAAAGGAGACCTTTCATAGGCTCTAGCTCATTCTGAGCAGCCACCTATCCCACATGCTGATATGAGCCTGAAAGTTTACCCAAAATGCACTTTGTGAAGTTTTCTCCAGTGAATTATCAGAAACAGATCAAACATCAGGGTACCAACGCTGGTTTCTGTTCCTCTGCGTCACAGACATTAAACTGCTGCACTTTATTCAGACTCTGATAGATCCCATCACAGCTGGTTAGAGAGAAAAAATCATGCTGAACAAAACCAGATTTTGTCTTCAGATTGTGACTGTGATGTGTCTTGGAGTGGGTGTAAAACAGATTTGGTTGCAGTTTTTAACAGAGCTTAAATGAGTGTTTCAGCCCTGAAAGTTTCATGTGGAGATCTGCTGTACTTATGAAGTTATGAGGGCTCAGAAATGCTGGAAAAAGAGAATTAAAAAGAGCAAAATTAAAATGTTGCTCTTTATTTAATTGTATTAAGGGCCTGTAAATACTTGAATGTACTTTAAGGGCCTGTAAATATTCTGAATATGAAGGCTTCATTAAATATACTTAAGTTATTGTACCTAAAAACAGCTGATTTATTTCAGTCTTAACGGTCTGAGAATAACGAACCAGATTTGATCCAGGATGCAGACTTGAAGCAGCTCTCAGACTTACTTCCAAAGGACTTTGTTGTAACCTTCGTCTTCCTTTGATAAGCTGCAGAAAACTTGAGATAATGAGAATTAGAATCTTAAACATCTGGAAGAAGGCCACAACAGGACTGCTACCATTTCACTCTGAAACTGGCTGGGAGATCCTAGGGATGACCCAAAGCACACAGGTGGTTCTGTGCATCCCAGCTCGCCTCCAAATGTGGATTCATAAAAAAGCTCAGAGTTCTCTCCTCCTGCAAGAAATCCCAGAAGTCAAAATAAACATTCTGGACTGGAAAAGTGCTTCTGACAAACTCTAAAAAACTGTCCAAGATGAGCCTCACTGATCGTTCCAGTGAGCCTGAGATTTGCTTTGATTGAGAATGGGATTAATGGTGTTAATTAAATCCGAAAGTATGGATTATGAAACAATGGCAAACTGACATGATATTATCGTCGTTGGTGCTGTTTTTTTTTTTAAAAAAGGTGAAGAAGCCTTTAAATGCAGCCAATAAAGAAACTAAAGGAGTATTTGGGCTTTAACGTAAGAGCCACCTTTAAAAAGTCTTCTTCCTATTTTCTAGGATGTGGATTGTCCACAGGCATATAGCTACTAGGTTTCGCTGTCTGTGTAGGTGTTACATGTCCACACATGTGGAGATGCTAACTGGTTTCCATAAAAGCCTCCGTCGAATAATGGATGCAAAGAGCACAGTTTAAATCCTGCCAGCCTGCCGGGAGGTGCAAAGAGTTCATAATTTAGCAGATAAGCGTAGAGATTGATTTTTTTTTTTTTTATACAGATGCTGATTTCTCGAGTCCCCAGAGGTGCTTCAGGTCTTTGTAATGTGCATGCTTTATTGGACAGGACTGTTTAAGATGAATAGTGTTTCCCCCCAAGAATTCTCCACTCTCATGATCCTCGCTGCACTTCTCATGAATGAAACCTCACCGTTGATCTTCATTTACTTTATTAGCTGTGACTGAATTATGCAGATGGAGTTTTCCTCGCTCTATGGGTCTCTGCACATGCATGCCGGTGAGCTCATAAAGGGGAATGAATGCACATATGTGCCACTTGTCTGCAGGTCATTTGTGGAGTTTTTGCTGTGAATGTGGCCACGCTTACAGCAACAGGGGGAAAAAAAAACAAAAAAACTTGCATCCAGTGGGATTCTTCTGTTGGATGCTCGAATAAAGGAGGTGAAGGACTGCAGGAGAAATAGCGTTGCTCCTGCGTGCACATGTGCGAGGAGGAGATTACTTTTGCTTTTGAATCTGAATACAAGATGAGATGGAAGCAGCGTGCTGTCGTCTGCGTATGTGTGGAGTAAATCTGGAGGAGGATGCCTCTGAGAGTCTCAGCCTTTGAATGAAGAACAGATTTTAGCTCTTGGTGCCGGAGAGAGGGATAGAAGCTCTCGTCTTTGTTACGCTGCTCCTGCTGTATTTTCTGTATTTTAGCGACTGGTCTGCGTTGCATTTTTATGTGATTATGCAGCAAATGGCAGACAAAAAAAAAGCCTTTAACAGAGAAGTTGCATCACCCTTCAAAAATAGTTTTTAATCTTCTTCTAAATGTTAGAAAAAGATGAAAAGCACATGTTAAATTGAAGGCGTGACTCGCAGCAGTAATAACACCCAGGGACAGGATTCAGCTTCAGACTTATTATCCCCCCTTAAACACGTGCAGGAGTAAACGAGCGCCTGAGAATTGAACGTCTCAATCTTCAGTGTGTCATGTTGTTAACTCTGATTGTCGCGCTGTTTAACATTTGTAAACCTCTTCATGTGAGACCAGTCGTTTCACAGATGATCTTGGTGGGAAGTGTATTTCTGACGTGGAAAATGTCACAGGAAGTGGAGTATTGACTGATATCCCAAATTTATTCTCTCCTCCAAGAGCCACCGTGACTTAACTAAAGATAACGTTTAACTGGCAGAACTTTAAAAAAAAAAAAGGAACCGACGGAGGTCCATTTGTTTCCGTCTGAGCTCTCAGTCAGATAAGAGTTAAAAGAGGACGGCCTTGAGCAAACTCTCCCTCTCTCTCCGCTGAGCGTCGCTTTGACTTGCACTCTCGCTCGAAAGGTCAGTTCATTTCAGTGCAGGCAGATTTCTTTTGAAGTGAGCGCTCTATTCTAATTTAGTGGAGATATGCTGGCCGAGTGGAGGAGCTCACTGTGGCTGTGAGTGCTGCTGGGGATCAGAGAGCCTCTGAGTGGCAGCAGTATGAATGCTACATGACTTTGCCTTGTTTCTCGCAGTTGACACTGTTATGTTGCAGTGTCTGACGTCGATTACCTGAAGGCCAAGTCCTTTTGTTGCCGTTTGATCACTTTAGAAATGCCAAAAAAGGCACAAACAAAAAAGAACCTCCATTTCCTGGCCGGGGACACAGCAGTACATCAGCCCGTCTCAGCCTTGTTGGCTGTTTTGTTTGTTTCTCTGCTGTGTCAGTTTGCCCTGACTGAATGTTTAAAGACGGCGTGATGAAGAGCTGACAGGGCCGAAACAAACATTTAGTAATCATTTAATCAGAGTATAACTTGTTAAGACTTGAGAATTTTTTTAGATTTTTCATTTATAACAGATTTTTAAACGTGTGATCAGCCTCGCCTCAGATTCAGTCACTCAAATGGTTTTATAATGAGGCAGAAAAAGGTGCCACAGCAGTTAATGTGGACTGCAAAGCAGCAAAACACTTTAATAATATAAAGATTATGAAATGCAAGAAGTTCACAACATTTATTAGGCATCCCGATCTTAATAAACAGATACACCGAAGCCTCGTAAAACTGAAAAAGGCCAAAACTGAAGACAGTTTCCAGTTTATTTTATTTTAGTAAGTTTTATAAATGCACAATAAAAGTCTAATTTTTTTAATTCAGTAACTAAAACGTGTTTTCACCATCAGTTTTAGTTTTCAGATTAGATTTATTAATGATACTAACTTTGATTGTCTAAACTATACGTGGTATTATTTATTTAAGCTCGGCTGCTCCCTCTGCCTTTCTTGCACCACAAATGCAGTCCAGTTCTGTGGGAAACAGTTTTATTTCAGTAATCTAAACAGTCACAAATCCTAAGTTTGCTTCACAGTCTTTACAGCCTGTTCATCTTTTATCATACTGGTTCAGACAAGGACACCCATCTTAAAATGACTTTTAATGAGAAATATTAATATTTAACTGAATACTTGACTCAGTTGGAAGAACTGAACCAGATGAAGCATTAAAACAAAAAAAGGGGCACAGGGTTCAGTCTCTGTCGGATGGCTGATCATTGTCATTTGATTCAGTGTTAAAACCTTTATATGTGTGAACACTGGTGGCTGTGAAAACTCGGTGACACTATGAGAATAGAATCTACTGCAGAAAGCTAACGGTCTAAAGCAGCACATAGACAGCACAGGTTTTCATCAACATGATTTAATATTTCTACCAACAAGAGCAAATGCTATCGGAGCCATTTTAGGATGCAGTAACCAAGAAAATTCCCTCTTTATTAATCTCTAAAGTAACTGCATTTCCAGCCTAAGCCGAGATCGTCTGTGCCTTCCTCATTAACGCTCACCCGTCCAGCCGTGTGTGCAGAGAAACGAGTCATGAGACAGACTCGGTGTCTGTATTGTCGGCGCTGGTCATTTCATTTTCGCTCTGAACGTGCTCCCTTTGTCTGAGTCACTTTGCTGCAGCTGAGCAGCTAGCATGTGCTGTTGAGCTGTTGATGGGAACAAGAGAGGACGTGTGGATGTCGCGTGAGCTTTCTCTTTTTCTTTTTGTTTTTTTTTTTTGGTACATCATCCTGCAGCACTGTGGCACAGAGGTGGCGTGCCGCTGGGAGTTCATGCTGCCTGTTGCTGGCTGTCATATTTTTACCCTTTCAGAAACACGATGTGTGCACACGTTCACCTTTATGATTTACTCTGGCCTTTGCTTCATGCGCCTGTTTCAGCTCGGCTGTGTTACCTTGTGACTGAATCTGACTGAAACTGAATCGAAGATCTGATGTGGGGTGACGTGACGAACTGATGTCTATTTTTAGAAAGGGCTTTTAAAAACACACTACAGAAGCTTCAGTAGTCACGTGGAGAAAGAAAGCAGTTAAACCGCTATCTTCAAAGGTTAATTAAATGAATTTAAAATGAAATGGAAATGTCGTATTTTATTATTTTCAAGTAAAAAAAAAAAGAGAATAACGTTTTTCTGCTAACTCTATTAAATTCAGATAAATTAGCAATGAGGTATATTGCGTGGCCAAAAGTGGACCTGAATCCCACATTGGCTTTAAACAGCTTCAGTAACAGCCTCCACTCGTGTGGTTTCAGGCTGTGCAGCAGATTTGGGGACCTGGCTGCAGGGATGTGTTCCCATTCGGCCTCAAGAGCATTACTGAGATCCTGACATGGGGCGATAAGGCCTGGCGAGTTCCGGCTTTTCCCAAAGGTGCTGGAAGGGGTTGAGGACAGAGCTCTGTGCAGTCCAGTCAACTTCTTCCAAATCAAACTGTGAAAACTCTTTGACTCTGTCATATCAAAACGTGATTGCGCCATGACACCAAGACAAATTCCTCGTTTGTGTACAAACTTGGCAATAAAAATAGTTCTGATTCTGATTCTGATTCTGATGCCACAAAGCAGGAAAATCACCGATATCTGAAACAGGACCCCTAAGAGGTGCTGTGGGGTGTGATTGTGGTGTCAGTGGAGCTGGACTCCTGCAGGAGACTCCTGCTAAATGAGAGACATTAGAACAGTTTCTTCATACCAAATACGAAGTGAGGTTTTCTCGTGGTGTGCTTTCATATACAGTCTATGCAAAGATGAGAATATACAACTTAAAAATATTTCAACATCAGCGAGAAATTTGCTTCACACTGGGTCTCAAAAGTCTGTCAGCTGAGATTCTCCCACAGACCGAGGATCCTCCCGACTCCACCGACAGTCAGAAACAATGGACAAGCTAATGGTCACCGTTTGACGGCAGCCGGTGATTTGACTCCTTATCCAAAGCCGGGTTGTGATGGCAGCAGTTCCAGATGTCCTTCGCCCTGGTAACACTTTCCAGTTCCTCCCAGAGATCCCAGGAGGAACTGGACTTTATGGTCTGAAAATACTTACTGTAGCTTGATTCCAGCTA
>VUQI01025194.1:0-30381 GCA_015106735.1 Paratilapia polleni | reverse complement strand
ATGCAGAAGAGCATCTCTGAACGCACAACACATTGAACCTTGAAGCAGATGGGCTACAGCAGCAGAAGACCACACCGGGTGCTCCTCCTGTCAGCTAAGAACAGGAAACTGAGGCTACAATTCACAAAGACTCACCAAAACTGGACAACAGAAGACTGGAGAAATGTTGCCTGGTCTGATGAGTCTCAGTTTCTGCTGCAACATTCAGATGGTAGGGTCAGAATTTGGTGGGAACAGCATGAAAGCATGGATCCATCCTGCCTCGTATCAACAGTTCAGGCTGCTGGTGGTGTAATAGTGCGGGGGATATTTTCTTGGCACACTTTGGGTCTCTTAGCACCAACTGAGCATCATTTAAACCCCACAGCCTACCTGAGTGTTGTTGCAGACCATGTCCATCCCTTTATGACCACAGTGTACCATCTTCTGATGGCTGCTTCCAGCAGGATAACACTCCATGTCACAAAGCTCATATCATCTCTAACTTCTTGAACATGACAATGAGTTCACTGCACTCAGACGGCCTCTACAGTCAGCAGATCTCAGTCCAACAGAGCACCTTTGGGATGAGGTGGAACGGGAGATTCACATCATGGATGTTCAGCAACTGTGTGATGCTGTCATGTCAACATGGACCATGGACCATGGACCATGTTTGGTCAGTTTATATACACACACAATAATGCTCAAGTATTCATTATTATTATTTTCTTCTTTGCTTTTTTGTAATTCTCTTGTTTTTCCTTTTTTAGAGTGTATGTACATTGACTTGATGTAATAAAAAAAACAGATCGGATCCTACAGCTGAGCTGGGAGAAAAACAGAAGCTCATAAAAAACTTCGAGTTACTTTCTGATGTGGTTTTTGCAGCTATATTATGAAGCTCACATTATAGCACATATTAAATTAAAGTACTGCTTTCAGTATTTATTTGCACATTCGGACTTTTCTTTTCTCTTTGTTGTTGGGTGGTCCACAGCATCAGTGGTTTGGGATTAGCTAACCTGGGGGTAAGGTGTCTAATTTCCATCCATTTCCTTCCTGGGCTTAAAATTAGTCTTTTATTTTGTGAAATGGTCATTCAGCTAATCTGTGAGTAGATTTCCCTCTGCTCTGACCCTGCAGCTCATTTTAAACTGTCTTTGTGAAACAGGCTCCATCACCCTCCTGCAGCTCAGAGGGCTGCTGGCCCTTTAAGACTCCCCCGGTCGCCATGGTTACAACCAGGAGGTAACACTGAGGATCTTTAGCATGTCAACATCTGCGACTTCCAGCGGTTCATTTCAGCCTTTTCTTCATCCTGCTGCTGTCTTCCACTATCCGTGAGCCCTCTGTGACACAGAGAGGTGAGCACTGAACTGACATAGCGTCTCTTCGTGGGTTTATTTTAACCTTAAATCACCAAAAATGCCTAGCCGTCGGTTAGCTGTGGAGCTAACGCCTGCTAGCCTCCGGGCTGACGGTGTTTGTGACTGTTTTGTTTTTCCACCGATGACGTTCAGGTTTAGACCGTGAATATGAAACTGAGGTGGTGTTGCTGCTCTGTTTCTCTTCAGGTTCCTGTCGCTGTCCGAGGTGCTGACACGTCTGCAGCTGCACTGCACCTGGGCCTGCTTTTGAACCGAGGTGTAGTTTTATTTCCACTTTAAGGTCCGCATCCGGTGACTCTGTGATGTTCGGCAGCTCTGATCGCACACATGACGTTTGTGTGACCTGCACATAAAGAAGCCTTCAGCAAGCACAGATCCCAGACCAGACACAAGCTGACACTCACCTTGATCATTTGAATATAACAATGACGTGTTTCAGTTGACAGCACTGCAGTAAAATCTGTAGATGGGTGGAGGTCAGGCGGGGCTCGTCCTCTGGGACATTTTGAATGTAACACACTGAATTTCCTTAATTTCATGTCAGTTTGTACCTTTTCTACTTCAGTTTATGATGGAAATGTAAAAATGTAAAGGAACAACACAAATAGCAGCAAATACTGAGAGTCTGCTGAATTAGTCTTTTATGTTTTAAATATTTAGCTGTTTTAGCTGCTGTAACACAGGCAGCTCTCAACCTTTGGGAGAAAAAAAAAAACTTAATTCTTTGATAAAAACATTCATTCAACATTCAGTCTCGACCGGCTCAGAAATCCAAAGTGATTATTTTTCTTAAAGCTGATGTATTCTGCTCGTTTCCACAGCTTTGTGTGATTCACAGTTCATAATAATCCTTCACCTTATCCTGGGCCTTCGCGCAGCCCCTCAGTTCATTCTGTCTGAAACGAGCCGTTTTAGCCCCCCCCCCCAAGACAACTATCTTCTGATTGGCTGTCCCGCACAAACAGAAGGTTCAAGCAAGATGTGGGTGGGGCTTCTGTCCCTCTGAATGACATCACATGGATCCAAGAGTAGAAAACACTGTGATAAACTGAGCGTTTAGAGCAGCCTGCAGCCTGAGCTTTGGGCTCACAGGGATTACTGAACATACACTGAGCTCATGTTTAATGTGAACGTCCAGCACTGGAACAGGAGACATATGACTGGAAATAAAGAAAAAGCAGAAGCTCCTCTGTGCAGCAGACTGTGGAACACTGTGGATTCAGCAGTCTGTTACAGCAGCTATTAAAACAGTAAAACGATCTCTCTTTTTGTTCTTCCAGACGATGAGTGGGAGTGTCGACGACACCAAGCCGGTGACCTGCACAATCAAACCTCCGGTCTACCTGCAGATCGGAGACGCCAAAGTAGACACGGCTCACTCCGGTGTCTGCGTCGTCGACGTCAACCCCCCCTTTGGAAAGCCCGTTAACGTAAGCCACCACAGACAGCTGCTGAGTGATGCACAGGATCTGTTATCCACACTTATCAGCTTCTACTTTCTTACCACTAATATGCAATACGTAAAGACTAAAGCCAGATTGAACCTCAGCACATGCTTCTCAGATACTCTGAAAAGTCACAGTATTGAGAGACAGTCTTGTCAGATAGTAGCTGTCCCTCCCCGGCTCCCAAAGAGCCAATCAACAGCCAAACAGCAGCGCTTAAGGACAGTTTGCAGCAAAATAGGTTGGCTAAAAAAAGCTGTAGAGAGAGAGCAGCCGATAGTTACATAATAAAAAGGTTAAAAAAAAACTAAATAGAAGGCTTTTATTTTGTAAATTACACCTTAAAGCACCTGGTGAATTCCGATAAGTAACTGTGGGCCTTTATGTTGAAAATCACAGTCAAAACTATATTGATAACTCAGAATAACCAACTGGAGGCTTTTATTTTGTAAAACAGACTTTAAAGCATCCTGCCAGTTCCTGCAGCTAACTGGGGGCTTTTATGTTGAAAATCTGACATTTCTGAGCATCCTGATAATCTATAACTAGGGGCTTTTATTCTGAAAATCAGAGACAAAGCATCTTTATTGTTTACAGTAACTTATGAGAGGCTTTTATTTTGTAGTGGTGACACTTTTTAAAGCATCCTGATGAATTCCTGTAACTGTTTGGTGAGATGTGACATATTTAAAAACATACTGGTCTTTTTGTAAGGAACTGAGAGCTTTTATTTTGAAAATTTGACATCAATGCACCCCCCACCTTTTGTGATAATGAACTGAAAGTTTTAATATTTTTTCCAGGAAAAACTTCCAGCTCCTCAGACGGGATGATTTTGTTTTTTTCTGTCATACCTGAACATAACCTGAATATATATTTTAAATGTTAGTACAATAAAAGGAGCACTTTGGCTGAAGAAGTGGAGTTTTAGATGGCTTTTTTCAGTTTGTATTTTTGACATGTTGCAGATAAAATAATTACATGGTTACACAATAAAATATTTAATAATGGAAATAACTGTTGTGTGCAGCCTGAATTAGTTTCTCTGTTCATTATTAGAAATGAATGTTCTGCTGCAGGAAAAAGAACGTGACTGAAAGGCTGTTTGTCGTCTTTTCTGTTTGTTTCCTTTTGGCCTCCAGCATGAAGTTAAAATCCTCAAAGCAGCAGAACATCCCTCCATCTGGGGCCTCCCACCGGCGGCACACACACACTGAAAACCTTTGTTTAAATAGAAAGCTGTACTCCTGTCTCGGGAGCGACTTCAAACATTTTGGGTGCTGACCCACTTTTCAGCATTTAGTCCTAATTTAAAGTCATCTTTAATGCAGAGTGACTCCTCATTAGCTCAAAGCTGCGAGCTTCAAAGGCGTCTGCCTGGAGCCACTTCATGCACAAAGGAGTTATCAGCAGCGAGCGCTTCGATGGCGCTCCGTTTAGGCCTTAATGCAGAGATTTGGCAGACACAGTGTTTCTTAAGTAATAGGTTAAGACCCCAGATGGACTGGAGGCATTTCCCTTCCAGGCCCCAGCGCGGTTTAATGAACAGGACCAGTTTTTAAAATTTCACTTCATCCAGCACAGCACCAAGAAATTTTATTTTATTTCTGTCAACAGCCCCGTGTTACAATCAGATTTCAAGCAATGGAAAAAGATTATAACATCAGATGAAAGCTAACATTTGAACCTTTTGTTCTCCTAAGTGTAACTTTGGGTGCACATGAAGGAAAAACTAAAGTGTACCACTGCAACTAAAGGGAAAAGTATTTAATTAGGAGTGCCTCCTGAATTTAAATTGTCTCTTTGGAAGGGATATACAGCATGCTTAAAGATTGAAGGCACTCTCTGTTAAATAACATTTAAAATGAAAGTGGAAAGTGATGTCGAGCCCTGAGGAGGTAAAATTTCTGCAGGTCTTCTGATATTCATGCTGAATCCAACACATCACAAATCTAAACTCCTGCATGTCTCTTCTTGTATTTTCAGGTATTTTTATATTCAGTATATTTAATATTTTTTACGCTCTGTGTGTTGAACCACTTTAATGTCACCTGACCTTTGCTCAGCTTGTTTTATTTACATTTAGTCATTTTTATTCTGTTTTATCGAACTATTCTACTTTATTAACCCACAAGGGATTTTAGCAGCTAAAACGACCACGTGTGCTCTTTTTTGAGCTCATTATATTTTATAGAAGAATCCTTTAATGTCTCTATTGTTTTTTTATTCCTGGGCTTCGGTGCAGCTCCTCCTGAAACAAACCGTTGTAGCTCCTCCACCTCAAGAGAATTTTTAGCTTTGGTTGCTGCAAAAAGTAAACTCATACTTTAGCGTCCACTTTAATCCGATCACATCATCAGATAAAAGCAGAATTTTGCAGCTGATGTGAAAATTATCGGAGCCCTGACTGGGACGTGATCTTCTTTTCTTTTTTCTGCATCGCTGCATGTCTTCCAGATCGAGGAGATCACCTTTAAGAACTACTACACAGCCTACGTGACTGTGCGTCTGCTGAGGAGGGTGCAGGAGACCCCCGCTAAGTGGTGCACGGCTCTGAGAGACCTGCCCCTGATGGACAACCCCCACACCGAGGGAGGCGCCCAGGACTACTACTCCATTCACAGGACACAGGTGGGCTGCACAGTGATCCATGTGTTTGTATCTGTGCTCACTTTAAATCTGACATTATTACATTTTTCTAGGACCACCATCATCCAAAAAACGCCCATAAAAATAAGTAAATGGCAGAAAAGAATTCAGTTAAATGGAAAGACGACACATTACTGACCGAAAAGGTGCAGCTGCAGCTGCAGCTTATTACACCTAAACGTTTTACGTGCTGCATTTTCTAAATGGCAACACGTTTCTAACTGCATTAAAAATAAAGACAAAGAAGATTTTTCTCACATGCTAATCATACCTCATTCTGTTTTTATTTCCCACCTGATTATGAAACATTTTTCTAAATTTGCAGAGTGAACTACACAACTGTTGCGCTTGTTTTACAGATGAACATCTTTTTTTAATGCTGTGAAATTTTAAGGTGTGTAGATTAATAAAGACTGATCCATTTATAATTCGTGGTTGTTTTGTCTCCTCAAACGTCCACACAGGAGGTCATAAATGGAACTGTTTACAACACTACAGTTTACATACAGAATGTGATTCAACATGTCTTTAGTTTTATATAATATTGCAGTAGTTTTAGACATTTTTGTCTTTGCATTTTTTGCTTTCCAACATAATTTGTGGTCAGTGATCATGTCCAAACGTCCGTCTCGACACATCTTTCAGTGCATGAAAGAGACAGATCTGTTTAGGTTGCCTTTCTGCATGCCTTCTGCATGTATTCTGAGGAGGAACCTTTTTGTCAAAAGCAGTTTAGGTTTGTTATTTTTAACTTGTCCCCAGGCCTTTGTTAAATAATAAAGGAGTGACCTCCATAACTTAAAAAATGCAAATTATTTTCCTTGACTGACTGGTGCATTTAAAGACACCAGGAGATACGGTGATATCAGCTACTGAGAGATAACGGTCCGTTTTTAGGGACCTGCAAATTCTGCATTAGGAGGTTGGAGGAGTTATCAGCCAAAAGACTCTGGCTCTGTTCCGTTAGGATCGTTGTTTTTTTTTCTTCCTACAGCTCACTTTTGAACTTTGCCTTCCGCTCGCTGGTTAGGATTAGGAAAAGATGCTTGTTTGGGCAAAAACAGTTGTGAAGGGGTGTACCCTGCTCACTGACAAATGACGAGTGACTGCTCGCTCTCACTAAGGCGCTAACCCCGTTCATCAGGGCACAGATGTCAAAGGACTCCTTCTGCTTAAATGAGCCACGCCATCAGCTTTGACAAAATGGCACTAACTGAAGCCTCGGGGTCGAGAACAGCCCACTGTAAAACATGGACTATATTTGCTTGTTTTCCTGCTTTCTGACCCACCACACACCTCCCAGAACTTAAAGATGCTAACTGTGTACATAAATTGGTATCATGACCTCCACAGTCTTAGACATAACACTGGTTCTTCCTTCTAAAAATCCCCTGTAGGGCAAATTAAGATCACCACCAAAAGCTGCAGTTCCTCTAACGTCCACCAGAGGCTCCAGCAGTGAGTCAGTCCCCATAGACTCCCATGTTAAAATGTCCAACTTTACAGCAGAAATAAACATGTTTACAGCCTGATACAAAAACAGGTTTGGTCTCTACAGATTTCCCCCTTCATAACACCTGTACAGGGGGAAAATTTCTTATACCTCACCTGTTTAAACTGTAATATGGCTGCTGTGCTGTGCAGTCTGAGCTCCAGTTTTGGTGCTCAGTGAAATTCTAGGATTTGATTTGGATGCTACTGATCACTCATTAGCAGGTATCTGTGTCTGTGTGGTGATCCCGTTCTGGCAGTAACAAAACCTTTGCAGTTGTCACTTCTTGTGATTCTTGCAGCCCATTAACAGAGGTGTTCATAATGTTTTGGATCATCTGTGTATGATTTGCAGCCTCGGGAGAAGTCTGTAAAATGCACAAAGAACATCTCGGGGAACATAAGTGTTGTTGTTTCTGGGTTGTCAGTCCACTCAGCTGGTGGGTGAATGAAGTCAAACAAACTTTTTGAAGGTCCAGCTTCCTGTGTGGTTTGTGCAGAGTCATCGTGGCTCAGTGCCACCTTCAGTGATGATTTCTGTCAGTTATTTCAGTGACTTTTTCTCCTCCCCAGGTGACATTGATGAGGTGGGTTTCCGTCTTCCTGTGGTGATTCTTTTGTTGTTGGATTTCTTTTCTTGGTTTGGACAGCTGTAACATGTCTCACTACAGGAGACACAGTGTTGACCTCTTCAGGCACCTGTATCCAAGCCACCTTTCCCTTTTTCTTTTCTGATAATAAAACTTTATGTAGCACTGCACCATGATGTTTTTTCTTTACTTCTCTTTCCTTAACCCAAGTCTTGTTCCAACAAGTCTCTTAAAGCAGCCGAGACCTCAGGGGGTCATCGAACAGTTTAGAAAGTAAAAATTAAAATCAATAAAAATAAGGTCTTAAATTTTCTGAGGTATTAAATTTGGAGGTTGTGTGTTTAAGATGGTAGACTAAATCATAAGTTAATGACAAACAGGCTGCCTGGCTTGTGATGCACTTTGGATAGTAAGTAGTGAAAACAGGAAGTGGTGTCTTCAGGTTACTTGTTACTGTTGTCCAGAATCCACAGATTCATCATCAGTTGCTGCGTGTTGATTCTTGTACGGTTTAATGTTGTAAACCCAACTGTAGCATTTGGCTTGTTTATAACAGGCTGAATATAAAACAGAATTTAGACATTTTTGTCTTAATTTTTATTTATTGTGGTCTTAAAAAGCACTGAATGTGATTTTTAAAATGGTGCAGGAACTCTGCAGAGGGAGCTGGTTTCTGTCAGACTTTGACCGCTGCGCTCGGGAACGATGTGTGGCCAATAGAAATGAGGCGTCCAGCCAGCTGCGAGCAGGGCAAAAAAATGTAGGAAAGGTTGATATCTTGTGTCTGAATTATGCAACATATGTTTGAGATCATATTGACTCCTCATAGTAAACGCGTCGGGTGTGAATTGGCGACCAGCGAGCGTGAACGCAGCCTAGATCTGTCACCATTAACTCCTGAGGTGCAGAAAACAGTCTGCGCCTGTTGTTGTCTGTGCTCTGAAGCTCACGCAGCACGTCGTGCGCTGTGTGAACGCACAGTTTGAAAACTCCGCCCCTCTCACAGAAAACGTGTCCCTGCGGGTCAGAGTTCAGCTCTGAAATCTGCAAACACCACAGTAAAAAAAACAGCAGCTTGCAGCGCAGTGCAGCGTCTCGTTAGCCGCTCTGCATCCTCACGTCTCTCATGATGGAGGTTTGTAAAACTTTGCCGCCCGTTGCGCTGCCAGATCGAGCTGCTGTGTCTCTGCTCGGATTAACGACAGTCATCAGATCTGTAAATCGATGTATCCCACTGGGCATAAAACCACCACAGCCTGCTCGACTTTATTTTCCCCCTCAGCTGCGGCGGCGTCGAGCCAGCCGGCTCCCTGAGAACCTCACAATAAGAATTATAATGTCGAAGTTTGGAGACAATACGCAGTGACTTATTCTTCATTTCCTCTGTTTATTCTCTATGCAAATAGAGCCAGGTGGTGAATGGAGATTTCATTTTTGTTTACTTCAGACGGCGCTCCGAGGCTGACGGGTTTAAATGGTAATTGTGATAGCATAAATTCCTCTGGGTTTATTGTTTGTCAGATTTAGCCGTGAGGGAGATTCACTGTATTCTGTTGCTGCAGTAATTCTGTGCAACTCATCACAACCTGAAAAGACTCAAATTATGTCAGAAACTGCAAACGCTGACTGTAGTTCCCTCTTCCATTTTTATCTTTTTGAAGGGTTTCATTTTTATAGAAATTTGTCCTTTTTTAGTACAAAAAGGACCTAAATGCAGACACTGGAGTCAGGCCGGTTACACAAAGCAAAGATGTATTTGATAGAACTTCCTGCCAAACAAAAGAGCTGCAAGAAACTGACAGGATGCATCCAGGAGATGAGAATACAAACACTGAACGCAGCACGAAGAACACTAAGGCCATTCTGTGTGGTCAAGAGATGGTGGAGAGGATCAAACACAAAGCACAAGAGGAACACACACACAGGCAGGAACGAAGGCAAGAGGTAAAAACACAATGAGACAGAGGTACACAGCAGGCAGGGGGCGCTAGAAACACAAAGGAGTGAGAAAAAGCCAGCAAGTATTACACATGTTCTAACTGGATTCACAGCAGCTTCTGCTCAGCCTGTTTGTATGAAGTCCTTCATAAAGCGCTTTCTGTTCTGTGTGATGACACAGGTCTGCTGATTGCTTCACATCAGGTTTTCTTTATTCCGATGAACGGGTTTTCCCTGATCCTTGTTCTCTGCTGCCGTTCGTACATCAGATGCAGGTGGAGCCGGATCACGTGGTGTGTGTGAGGCTGATCCTGAGACAGCCGTCCTCGGCCTGGTTGACCTTCAGCCTCGAAGACATCAAAATATTCCCCCACACCGAGCCGGTGAGTTTTTTTTCTTCTTGCTGTTTGTATGCAGAAGACTCATTCAGAAGTGAAGGAAAGTAAACCGACATTAATCACAAACTCAGTGAGAGAGAAGACGGACAATAATGAACTCAATGAGGTCGAAACACTGCTGAGAGAGGAGGGAACCGCTCTCCTCCTCTTTATGTGCGCAGCATCAGTATCATGCTGCAGGAGGAGTCTGATTTGTGGTGTCATTAAACTTCTGGATTTTATTTTTGCCGGCTCAGCCTGTGCATCCTGTTCTCGGGCGCTCAGGTAACGTCAACACGCTGTGACTGTGAATGGAAACATTGTTATTACTGGTTTTCCCAGTCCACCTCCAACCTACCATCACAAAGTGATAAATGGGCACACAGGAGGAGGTGAGTTCAACTTTAAATAACTCCTCAGAGCACGGACAAATCATCGCCGTTTAAAGCTGAGATGGAGAACGTTTTTGTAGATCCAGCTCGGCGCGCTTTAGCTGCTGAATGCTTCACTCTGTTTACACTCATGTGTCCGACTGTGTCTGCTGAGCAGGAGTGTTCAGGGTGCATTTTTCTGGCTCAAAACTACTTTCTTCTCTCTCATGCACTCAATGATGAAACAGATTTTAAACCTCTGTGAACTCCTGCAAACCTCAAATGTTAATGCCTGTAAGAAAAAGGTTTACACGTTAACCCGTCCTCAAGCCAAGGACCAGCCATGAACAGTTCAGTGGAGTTTCTCTGTGCTGCCTCCAAATTCCTGTCAAGAGTCAAAAAACCCACTTCTGGTTGTATCAGGAAGCTGAGGAAAACAAAAAGCTGAAAGAAAGATGCCATAAAGCTCCAGACTGCTCTCTGATCATTATTTTACTTTCACATACAAGTTGGAGCATAACAAATGTCTGAAATCACTCCTCATTTACACTCTGCTGTTTGGGTTCTGGGAGTGTAAATCCATCTGCGAGGGGTAATACATCATACTGCTGCTTCTAGGGATGAAATTTCCAGGACACCAGGGCCAAATATCGATTGTTTTATTGACTTTTTTAATTGTAAAAATGTTTCCTGCCATGAACCATCACAAATCCACTTCTCCTCCAGTTTCTCACTGTTTTTCACAGGATTGGCCCTTTGGTGTGATGAGGATAACGGGAAGCTGTGTGAAATATTTTTTTACTTGATGTGGTTTGATTTGGTTGTAATTTTCCACCTCTAATCACTGCATCGTGATGTTTTACAGTGAATGATTTCCTGCTGCAGAAGCTCTGATTTTGACTTGTGCACGAAGTCTCCAAACCAGCTGTTTGCTCAGATTTAGTCTGAAACAGAAGAACTGAAGTAACAAAGGATGAAAGATTTGTTATTGATCAGATTATCACAGCGTCAGCAGCTCATCCATATGCTGGTGTTAAAATGATACGAGCATACTGTAATCCATATTTCACTCAAGCATGAAGGCGCTCTAAGCAGACTCCCTCACTAACCGGACTTTCCAAAGTCACTCCGTCATGTGGCGATGCTTATCACATGAATGACGATAAAGCGAGCTGAAGTTAACTAACTTGGGGTAAAGAAGAAGAAGCTCTCGGGGGGGAAATGGTGGACAATACAGTTTAACTTAGATGGCGCCAGTTCACAGTCGTCTTTATCAGAACATAAATAAAATATTAGAGAGAAAACCCCAAGCACACAGCAGCACTTTGTGACGATGAGGAGGAAGAACTCCTTTAACAGGAAGACCCAGGCTCAGGGGGAGGGGCAGTCGGCAGCTGAGACAGGTTCGGGGTGAGGAGTTAAGATAAGAAAAGAGGAAAAGGACAAAACACAGAGTATGGGAGAGAGAAGACAAAAGTTCATGACAGTAGTGGCAAATAAATGAAGAAATGCTCAGTGCATCATGGGAAGCCCCCCCAACAGCCTGAGCCTGTTGCAGCACTAAGGGCTGGTTCAGGGTCACCTGATCCAAGGAAGCACAGGGATAGAGTGGTTTTAGTTCCCGACACTACCAGCAGGTGGTGCCAAAGCATGAACTTTGAATGCACAAAGACTCTCAGACTCTGCTGCACAGTTTCAATGACCGCTGCTCTTCCTCTTTCCAGGACCCAGAGAAGGAGGTTTCTGATTGGCTGTCTGACCTGACCCTCATCGACCAACACCCTGATCTGGAGGTACGCGTTGTGTGTCTGTCTGTGGGTCTGTGAGTTTTAGGAGCCTGGTGGGAGTTTACTGCATATTTATGAGCTCAAATCACTGATTTTATTCTCAGTAAATTGAATTTTAGCTTCTTTGAGACTGATGCATGAATAAAGGATTTATTATTTTCCAGCTAGAACTGTCTTCCTCTGCAGTGTTTAACAGTGTGCCTCCACACACGATGGCTGATTTATTTATTTTTTGATAAGCTCGTCTAATGAAAGAAAGGCTGTGTTATTTATTCTCTGCGTCTCCGGCCAAACAAACCATCAAAAAGACCAAAGAAGGCCTGTTTTCAGCTCTGAACAGCCGGTATAAACGAGCAGCTCTACGCTGTCATGGTGCTAAATTGTGTTTTTAAGGGAAACTGTGTGTATTTGTGTATTTTTACCTCTTCACTCACTTCCATGCCCCACCAGTCCTGTCAGGCAGTAGCATCGCTCAGATTCCTCTCTTTTAGAAGTGTCCAGCACCATTATTTCTTTATTTAGAGCTGCACAGTTAGTGTAGCATCAGACGCCAGCGAGGGAAAAAGAGAAAGAAGTGAAGTCCTCCATGTTCTCGGCCTACCTCAGGCTTTTATAGCCTGTAAGTTCACTCGTGACGAGTCTTATAGCAAGGGCTTAACTGGGAATCAGGAAAACCTGGATTTCTGTAACCTTCCAAACTGACTGAAACGTCTGAATCAAAGTCATACAGTAAGAAACAAACTAACTGATCGAGGCAGCGGTAAACTGACGGAGCATTCCAGATGTCCTGTTCCTCAGCAGTGTTTTCAAGCTCCGGGCTAGATGAGATATAAAAGCTCTGGGTCCGCCTGGGGCCTCCTTCAAGGGGAGGCATCAGCTGGCTCCATCCGACGTGAAGCAGCAGTTCCTCCGAGCTCCTCACCTCATCTGTGACGCCGAGCCCAGATACTCGTGGTTGTGTGTCGTGCAAAGTATTTTATGTTTTGTGCTGGGGTCATGTGACTAATGAGTGCGTGAATCCTTAATGGGGTTTGATTTTTATTGATCTAATTTTAGAACTGAAAAATTCAAAGAGCTGCAACTTCAGATGTTTAAAAACAATAACCCATAAAGGTGCGGCGTGATTGGCTCTTCACGCGTTTCCCCGTGCATCCCTCAGGGCCTCCCTGACCCGCAGACTGTATCCTCCAGTATCCAGCAGATGTGGGCTCTGACGGAGGTGATGCAGACCAACCAGACGACGGCCTCCATCGGACGCTTCGATGTGAGTGAAACACACAGACCACCACCCAGCGTTAGCCTCGTCTGTCTGGTAACGGGTCGGAGTGTGTTAATGATGGAGGGTTTCCCTCCTCCTCGCTCTTACAGCTGTAATAAAATGAGGTTGTTAGCAGAGGTTTCACGTACTCTAGCATCATGGGGGTTTTCGTTTATCACGTTTATGATGTGAAATAAAAAGCAGAAGGCAAAGATTTCTGTCAAGTAAGGCAACATGAAATCATTTCCTTTCCTGAACGTAGTGAGCGTGCTTTCTGCTTTGTGTGGTTGCCTCTCAGAGGCTCATTCAGAGCCAGAAAAATCTGTCAGGATGTGTTTAAGTGCAGCCGAAACACCTGAAAACGTGTGCGTGTGTGTAATTGGAAATGAAGGCAGAATAATGATGGTGTTTCTTTGTTGCTGCAGGTGGATGGATGCTACGATATCAACCTGCTCTCTCTGACGTAAAGAGGTCGGTGTGTGCGTGAGGTTCGCTTTACTGAAGCCTCGTGTTCGGTGTTCATGATGAAGGCTGCAACAGCATGATGAAAAACTGCTGAACAAGCAGCTATCAGACACAGTGGACTTCTGATTTCTGCTCATTACACTGCAGGTCAATTCCTGTCGTTCACCTGATGATGCTGTAACAGTACTTAAACCTGAGGCCTGCAGTGTAAGCTGTATTTATTGTTTATTTTAAGTTTTATTGTCTGAGCATCTGAAACTGAGAAGGAGCGTGACTGTGGGTCGTCGTACATGCACCAATAAAAAAACCTTAAAGTATTAAATTCTCTTAAATTCTGTTTGCTTGGGTCTTAAACGTCTGTGGTCACATCACCGTGATGATTTCCATCACACGCTGTCGTTACCGTCGAGCCCTGCCTACAAACTCAGAGCTGGACTCCAAATCAGAAGTTTAGAGCTGCAGGAGAGTCACAGCTAACCTGGTTCACATACAGCCGTGAACGACTGAACCTGCAGTAAGGAGTGAAGAGGAGTGGATGGAACAGCTGAAGGCATGAAAACAGAACATTTTAGGTTCTTTTTAAAGTTTAAACCTTGTTCATAGTTCCACTGAACCATCCAGGCTGTTTATGGGGAAAAACAGCAGCCTGTTTCTAGCCTTTCTAGCCAGCCTGTCTGTTAGTCTATGATGGAAAGTCCTCACTTTTCACATTCACATTTAGAGCTCAATCCAACAGTTTTATTTGGCCTTTCTGTTCATTTTGAACTAACATCAAAGTTTAGTCTTAAATTTCATGTCAATAAGCAGAGATGCAGCTGTTTGGAACAGAGAACGGAGTCCTGACTGTGGTAGGGCGCTGAGATTTAAAGCACAGGAAACAGAAGCTGATTGGCTCACAGGAGGCAGGCAAGAAAATGATTGGACCAGAGTGATGGTGACAAAACAGAGTTTGACAGCGTGGGAAGGCGTAAGTGAGGAGCAGCCTGGTTTTAAAAAGGCCCCAGAGTGTAAAACGGACTCTTTCTACCTGCAGACACATTAATGAGACGAGTGCTGCACGCTGGGTTTGTGTAACACTGTCCACTGTGGACACTTGGTGGCAGCAGTGCATCATTTATAAACCTGCTGCTCACCTCTGCTCCTGAGGACCAGTTTACAGCAGGTCAGAGAGCTGAAGAGGACGTTTTTGGAAAGTGATGAGACTGCAGAGAGTCAGTGAGGGCGCTGCTAAGAATTTAACCTGCCTGCTATGGAGGGAAAAGGCCTCTGCTTTAGGACAACAAGGAGGTTCTTATACCTTACTATTTCCATTTCATGATTCTCTTTGTTCTCTACTACATTACAAATAGAGATATTGCACTTTACTGATTCAGATTAATGAAGCAAAATCCACTAAAACTGGGATGTAGCTTCATAGATAAAGATGAATAGATTACAGTCAATTCAAACTGCTTTACACTTTGAAGGTGATCTTTTCTGCTCATTTCCAGTTCCATATTTTTATTTTTGGACTCTCTTAGGGCAGCTTTGCATGAGCCACAATTTTAAAAGATGTATCCCTCTCTGACATCACACAGATCCAAGAGTAGAAAGAGTTCGCTTCTCACAGGATTTCTTCCTCATAAGGAGTAGTTTTTAATCTGTTTTCACCCTGTCAGGTTTAGGTTGGGGTTTATCAGAGATATTATAAGAAGGACTTTGGTTAGGTCTAACACTGAGAAAGAAAAAAAGAAAGAAATCGTTTATGATGTGTGTTAGGATGATTACCTTTTTGTTCCCTGATTGGTAAGATACAGGAGAGGAACTTTCAAAAGCTGTGAATCACATAGCTGAGGGATCAGGGGGTTATGATGACCTGTCATCACTGATACTCAATCAGCCTTCGTGGAGTTGATGCTCATACTTTTCAGGAGTGTAGTTTTAGAAGCGTCTGCGTGTCGTGTTATTCACATGTTGCTGCCTCACATCAATAAAAACTCATCGTGCAGTGTTGACTGAGGCCTTATCAAACGATATTAGGTTGGAGGTTGGTAGAGGAATATCACAGACTGTACTTAGCAGCAGCTGCTGGATAGATTCCCAGCGGTGCTTCGTAAAATAAACCAGCTCTTATTTTAGCAGAACAACACAAGCCGGCTGTCAGGAGGTTTCTTCACCGAAGCTGACTGAAATACAGCAGACGAGTGCTGGTATTTTCTCCTTCTTCGTGTTTGAATTTGCAGAAAGCAGCCTGCTCTCTGCTCACTGTGCAAGTGTGGATTTTATTTACCACGCTGAAGGGGGTTTTGAAAACACACAGAGAAGAAGAGAAGAAGCGGGCAGCAAAGGACCTGAAGTCTCCACTCGTGGACGTCTGTCTGCTGTGTAACTGAGGCCTGAGGCTGTTTCACGGATGTGGTTTGAATGCTGGGAACACGTCGCTGAGCGAGTTAGTGTAAGCGGAGGTTCCTGGGTGTGTTTACACACTGGCAGTGACAACAGTTTCCTCGCTGTCACAAGCTACATCCTCCCTGCATAATCCTCCTTGCCTCTAACGGGACCATCATTTCCAAAACAAACCTCATGTTTTATTCAGCAAGACATGAAACCAGAGACTGGGACCATGAACTCATCAGGAAAGTGTTTACTGAGCTCAGAGATCAGCTGAGCAGGAGGCTCGTTTTCTCAAATACCTCTATACAGTCAGACTTCCTTATAAAGCCAGAGGAGTCGCCCCCTGCAGGACAGCAGGAAGAATGCAGGTTTACGACAGGACTGGCTTCACTTTTCAGACCTGGTAGCTCCCCAGCTCTGGTTACCAGATTAGGGGTTCTGGGTGTGTGATGTTCTGCAGTTTAGAGTTTAGTCCAGCTTTGGAGCACGTGTGGAGGCCCGCTTCAGTTACAGCTGCTGGAGCTGGGCCGGTGTACTTGGGGTTATTTCTTTTGGCCTGCTGGTTTTGGACGGTTAAGGAACCAAACCACTGTGACTACCAGAGTTTGAAGTAAGCATCACTACTGCCGTCATGCTTGAACCAGAAACCCAGATGCAGAACACAGCTTGCAAGTGTAGCCAAGCCATTTATACATACAGTCAGTTTATTTATGCAGTCAGTATTTTACATTCAGGAGATGATGGTTGGAGGGTAGATGGATTCGATTGGCCACAGGTAAGAGAAACACGGGATGAAGTCTTTTAGTAGATATGATGGCTGATTAGGGGAAGGCAGGAAGTTACTGACAGAGAGCGGGGGGACAGATCCAGGGCAGGGTGGGGCTGCAGGAAGCTGAGTGGGTGAAAGAATCTGAGGTAACCCTGAGGAGGAGGATGTGGAACTGTTTGATGAAGAGACACCAGGGTGACCGAGACAGAGCGGTCAGGACAGGACTGGATCAGGGGCCGGAGTCTGCTACAGTCCTGCAGGTTGGTGATGTTGGAAACGAGTATGAAACGCAGACGCTGCAGCAGATCAGAAGACCTGAAACCCCTCCTGTAATCAGACACACAGGGAGGGGGCAGTGGAAGAGATTTCCAGCCTCGTGTTGTGATGTTGGCTTTCTGTCGGGTCATTTCCTGTTTTGTAGGTCTTTGTGTGTACCTGTTCGTTTTACTTCCTCTCTTTGGTAGTTTTCCTGTCTTGATAAAAGCAGGCCCTGCTGTTTCCTCTTAGTGTTACACATGTACCTCCTGCTTTACGCTCCCAAGTTGTCCGATTGTCTTTTTTCTTTGTCAAGCTTTCCAAGCTTTCAGTGTGTTTTTATTTTTTGACGTTTGGATTATTTCATGGACTTTGCCTTTTGCCTGCTACTCATTCGGACTGTTTGATTCCCCTGACTGCCTCCTCCTACGACCACCGCCTGTTTCTGGATTAAAGACTGGATTTTGGATTTTTGCTCTGCCTCCTTGTGTCCTTCATTTGGGTCCTCTTACCTGGAGGAAAATCTTTACTCAAATTAAAGTCAAAATAACATCAAGAACATAAGAAGAAGTGCTGCTCATGGAGAACAGGCAGAAATAACTGATGTATACATGTTTTACACCAAATTCTGACCAAATGAAAGTGAAAAGTACAACATTTAAAATAAATGTAATGGAGTACAAGCAGGAGGTAGCATCTAAATAAGAAATACTCGAATAAAGTACCTGCAAAATGGAGTGAATTACAAACTGCATGACAGCCTCTGCTGAATGTGCCGTGAAGGGTTAAACCCCATTTCATTTCTGTGTTTTTACCTTTCATGCCATGTTTTTTGTCTTTTGCACCTCATTTCATCATAAAACATGTTAGTGCACACACACACACACACACACACACACACACGAGGTAACCGTTTGTCCTCTTTTAACCACGCAGTAAAAAACTGAAACTGTTCAGGAAACCAACCGCACACAGAAAAGCAAACCGAGCGAACGCGACGGCAAAATAATCCACTTTTGGTCAGATGATGTAAGAATGGGTCATTTGAACTAACAGGAAGTAAAGCAGAGTGTGTGTGTGTGTTTTCTGTGTGGCGTCACCTCGGAGGCTGTTTTGGTCCTGATGAGGAATAAAAAAAAAAGGTTAATGGCTGCAGATTTTCCTCTGAAGGACTCGTGATGAATGGAGCACTCAAGCTGAACTCTGTGTGTGTGTGTGTGTGTTTGCAGAGAGAAAGCGGTGACTGCTATCAGAGGAAAAAGTGCACTTGATTAAAGCTGAAGAAAGAGTTTTCTGTGTGGTTTGTCCTGTGAACAAAGGAGGCAGGTCTGCCCCCTGCTGGGCTCCTGCTGGCTTTTATTTATTGTGGTTCAACATTTGGATGAGAAAACACTTCAGGGACAAACACACTCTGAGTGCACAGATCTCTGAACAATGACAATCTGCTGCAAGCGATCGAACCAGGAAACAGTCGGTAAATGTTTTTCTTCGAGCAATCAAGTGCTCGGAAAGAAGAGAGAGGAGTATGAAAGAATAAAGAGTTACAAAAAGCTCTAAAACAGTCCTGAATTTAAATCTCTGGGAGAATTCAGTAACAGCAAAGCTGCTGGTAGAAGTTTAACTTCCAGGAGGAAAAGCTTTATTTTAGTGCAAACTTTTTATCTTATCAGATTGGATTCGATTTTAAAAATGCAGTTTTTAATTCTCAGTGACCTCTGAAATTAAAGTTGATTTATAAAATGTTTGAAAGCATGTGTGTCTGGAGGGTTTTTGAGATGGCCGCCACGTGGTGAGACTTTTACTTTGTTGGGAGTTGGGAGCGACCGTCCTGATTCACTGATGCCTCAGGAATGAGAACCGGCTGGAATGAAGCAACGCAGCTCAGAAAGAAAACCAGCAGTCACTACAAACCGCCCAATCAGCTGCTCTGACTGCTGAGCCCTGACATCAGGACGGCAACGAAGCCTGACCAGATACACAGGGAGAGAATCTGTTGTTTGGAGTCCAAAATCTCTTCTATTGGTCCTATTGGTCAAATCCCAGAAGAGAGGTCAGTCTGAGTGCAGCCTTCAGGTGAACGATGACCTGTCTGCTGGTGCTGGATGTTTTGGATCTGCTCTGAGGACGGTGGATCTGCAGAGCTGACACGGGACGGGGTTTGTGAAATCCGGCATCATCATAAACTCCACAGCACTGCTAACGTCTAACTCAGCTAAACCTCGTAAATCCTTCTTTTTCATGGACACCTGGACATTAAACTTTATTGTAACACCTGTGAGAACAGCCACACAGACCATTTGATTGGAGCTGAAAGAATCTGGACCAGTTTTGACTCTCAGTTGGACTTTGGGAACTGAAGGAGGATTTGGACCTGGAAATGTCGGACCTAACAGCAGACCGGATTCAGTGGAACTTTTCAACTAAAGTATTCCTGCTTAGTCGGTTTTAGTTGCCTTTAGTTTTTGGAATCGTGCAGAGTGTTTTCCTTTAATTTTATACTCCTGTGTGTATCTGCACTGCTCACCCCTCCTGTAGGATCCCTCCTTGGATTATTTTGGGGGATATTTGCTGTTGTGGCCTGTAAAACCCTTTGAGACATGAAATGTCATATTGAGCTCCACAAATAAACTCTCCCTTCAATGCACAGCTTCCAGCAGAGCTGCAAATTGGAGGAAAGGTTGAGGAAAAATAAATCAGGTGAAAGAGACACAGAAACAGAGAAATAAAGCGGGGGAACAAATTGAGGACGGACAGGAGGCCGTCTGCACCTTCACATACAAATCAGCATGTACCGAACTGAGCGCAGCACAGATCTGCAGAGCCAGCTGCCTGCTCAAGTGCACTTGACATTTAAATTCATACGCCGGCCCCTCTCCTTGCACCCTGCATTTAAATGCACTGTGGAAACATTTGTGAGAGAGCAGAGTGAATGTGAATATGAGTGTGTGAAACAGGAAAAAAGAAGCTGGATGGACAGACAGACCTGAAGCAGCGGCACAGCGATGCGTCTGTTTGGTTTCTCTCTAATTGAGCACACAAATCAACCGAAACCCTGAAAACCTGCATCTGCGTTCCTCCACCTGCACACTCACAGCCTTGTTCCCATCAGACAGGTGGAGCTAATTCGGCTTTGTGAGGAGACAAAACAACAGGAGAGGAGCACAGCCACAGCCTATTCTCAGTGGGAATATTTTTAAAAAACGTTATCAAGAAGACATTTTCTTCTTCTTTCGGGAGCCTGATTAGGACTTAATCAGACGAAGCGTCATTTAACAGTTAATCACACATGAATTAGAAGATTTAAAAAGGAGTATGAAATGATTAAAAACAACAATAATAGTCTTAAAAATGTTAAAATTTATACATCTGAATGAATAAAGGCTTCTTGCATTTTAAAAGCCCACAGGAGAAAAAAGCTCTGTGGCCATTTGTGTGGTTTAACCAGCTGTGATCCAGCTGTGCAGCACTTTAGGAATCTGAAAGCTTCGGCTCCTTGCGTCCCTTCCCCGTATCCTCACTGAGAGGACCTGAGACACGAGGAAGAGAGGAAGTGAGGACGTGAAAAGCTCCCCCACTCTTCTGCTGTCCCACAGTCATGAATCCTGCAGCCACTAGAGGGCGAAATGACAGATTTTGCTGTTTTCATTGGGAGGCCAATCTTTCCAGTTTGCCCCCTAAAGGCCAAAATGTTTTATGTTTAGTACAAACATAGTTTAGTGCGTTTGGAGCACGCAGGGCTTTTTCTGAGCTGCGGCCCAAATCCTCAGACCTCCCCTTCAGATTCCAGCATACATCAGTTTTCTCCGCAGGTATCACTCTATGAGCCCCTTTTCTTTTTTAGAGCTGCTCAGTTACCAGAATAAAAAACATGTCTTTTTACAGTGGATTTTATCTCACTATCCCACAGCGTCCTCTGCAGGCGGACGGGGGCGACGAGCGGCCCGAGCAGCAGCAGACTCACAGGCCTCGCACGGTAGCCGTGAGGAGTGTGATGTATCGTACAGTATGAAGCACCTCGATACATAAAACTGAATTAATCCCAGATGAAGTGAAGTTAAAGAGTGTGGAGCATCAGCCTCAGAAGCCTTTCTGATGCTCTCCTTCAGTTCTGTTTGAGGAAACACCTTGAGCAGCGAAAGGCTCACCTGAGTCGCTCCGCTCTGTGGCTTCAGTTTGCCTCACTGATGGGGAGTTTAGGGACAGTTTTTAAACCAGAGTGTACTTTCCTCTCTGAATGGCTCTTGGACTAAAACTAAAGTTATGAAACGTTGTCTCTCTCATTACCTCCCACTGTGACTCCTCATACGGCACACCTTCAGTCCCCTCCCCCCCTTCTCTTTCGCTGCCCTCCATGTTGAAAATCTGATTTGATGGCTTCAGTTTGCGTCACTCTCCGCGCTGAGCGATGCCTCTGCAGCTTTTCACCCCGACGCCATGAATCATTTATTCAGATGAGGCTGTGACAGCGGTGTCACAGCCTCCCTCTGATACCTGACAGGAGAAAAAAAGATGCCCCAGCTGTGAGTGGAATATTTTACGCTGCTCCATCCACCACACAGGGAGAGTTAACCCTTTCACTGACAGGCTGTCAGGGATCCGAGGTAGCTGGAAGCTGATGCTGGTTCAGATGTTCAGCTGATCTGCAGGAGTTACTGAATATCCTTAAGGAGAACTGGCCTCTGTGTGTGGGGTATAACTGACTGTAAATGAACACTTAAATCATTCAAAGGATGTGTGCAAAGAGAGAAAACTGTAACCTTGCACTCACATGAAGCTAAAAGAAGTTTCCATCATGTTTCTGCTCTTTTAGTAACATTATCTTGTTGCATCTTCTGCAGGGCTCCACCCACTGTTTATCTCACCAACCAATGAGATCATATTTGCAGAACAGTGGTGAGATTTTCTTTTAAAAATTTGCCTTTTAGAGCAAGTTAAAACCTTCCCTCTGTTCTAGTGCAGGGACGCACTGCTTTGATCCCTGCAACACGCAAAGCAGATGACCGACAGCCTGAGATGTATGATTTCAACAATCTGCTTCTGTTCTTCCACATTCAGTCAACATTCATGCAGAGAAACTCTGTCAGCTCGTCAGCTGACTGCGGCAGGCCGCTGGCGTCTCTGGCAGTAAAACTTTCAGACCTCTGGCTCGGATTAAATTAACATTTGGAGCGAAACTGTCACGATGTGCCTCGAAACAACTCACAACACAAAGTGTAAAATACAGCGAAAGGTCCAAAAGTTCAGACTCCACACTTTGCAAAGTCACTCATTAGACCACACTTTACTCTCTGGGGGCTCGTTCTGTCTCGAGCCACAGATTCCTGAGACACACATGAGAGCGGTCCCAATTTTCTTCTTCTAGTTCTGACCACAAAAGACAAACTTTAACCAACTCCTTTATTTGATGGTTAAACTAGAAAGTTCAGAAAAATGTAAAAAAAAAAAATGCTGGGGAGGAGGAGTAATATTCTTTAAAAGTTCTGCGTAAACAAAAAACAAAAAAACCTCAATGTGAGATTAATGTTGTAAATTTATAAGAAAATAAAACAAATTTGAGATGAAGTCACAAATTTATGGGAAAAAAACTACAAGAAAAAGGGCAAAAATTTACAAAGAGAAAAAAAAATTCACGGGGAAGGAAGCGTTCTGTGAGGTTACATAAACTCCCTAAAGCTAGTTTGGTTTGTCTCCGCTCACAAGGCGTCTACTACAATAAAAAAAATCATCTGAAAGACAGTTTTTACTTATTCTCACCACTTTTCTTTCACTTGTTTCCTGTTTTTCTGACACCACGGCGCACAAACGCCTGCAGGACTCAGTTCACTCACACCTGTGGACTCACTGCATGTGCACAGAGGTTTCACCTCCACTTACAAGCTGCAGCAGCCTCATATTAATAATGTGTAATTATATTTTATTTTTTCTCAGACTCTGTCTCTTTGTGGGACTAAAAAAACCAAAGGGAAGAGCGCTGACCTTTACTCTGACATTTCAAAGAATAATGTTTGATATCTGTTTCAGATATGCCGATAATGCGATCAAATGTTTGTTCCCGGAGCACTTAGAGAAGCAGAGCTTGTTGCAGAGGCGAAATGATGCATAATTAAAATGATGAACGTAATCATGTTGTCTTCCTCCGGGGCCGTGCAGCAAATCATTTCTCCTCCTAATTGGAACACAGACGATTGGTTTTGTTTCGAGGGTGTGTGATTTGCGTCAGAGCTGATTTGTTCTGTTTGCTGCTGCTGATTTTTCTTCTTTAATTCATTTGTTGTTTTTTTTTAGCAAATAGCTTCCAGATTAATATGACAGCCAATATGAAGGGACCATAAGCCCTTAATGGAGAAAAAGTCAATTTAAACTTTCTCAGAAATGATGCAGGGGGGTGAATGTCATCCCCTGAACAGACGAGTAACAGAGGCTGTAAAAGATGAAATAAAAATAAAAATAAGGGATGATTTATGGGCTCAGAACATTCAGGAGGATATTTATTAATTCATAAATGGTCCCAGTGCGTGACCGAGCTTCTGGACACGCTTGTGTGAGACGCTCCACTAAACCTCCCGAGGAGTCTCATTTCATATCGTTGGAATATCTGATAATTCAAATCGATTCACTGTATTTGACTGTTTTCCCTCAGCGTTTGGTCTGTGCGTCTCGTCAGCATCAGTGAGTCTGGGACTCTCGATGAGAGCGCTTTCAGTTCTGGAGGATACAGTCCAGAACTGAAAATGGAAGAGCTGACATTACAAACTGTACCTAAAGCATGGATGTAGCTGCCTCTCTGAGTCCATCAGTGAAGCCTCAAGCTGAGAGTTTTTACTGTCTTGAGGCCAGATTCACTAACGTGTTGTGCCAGCACAAACTGGGTTTTGGCATTAAAAAAAACTACTGTCAGTATTTACAATGAGAGCGCAGTGACAAGTACAAAGGTTTGGAGCACGCAGTAAAAGGTGGGAACTCAGAGATTTTTGGGACTGACCCTCTGGCATATTCATTTCTGGGAGTTCCTTTCTCAAGGCGCAAAACATAGGGAGGAGAATATTTAAATCAAACGTGCAAAGTGATTTACTAACGTTTGCAACATGCAGTTTACCGCTAATTGCACTGATATTTAACCCCGAAAAAAAGCATGTCTTATTTTTTGCACTAAATTGTGCGGCTCTCTGCAGATTGGGCGTGTCGTGTTGAAATGAACCGACTGCGCCTGTGTTCAGAAAACAGTGAAACCTTTGTAAATCACCTGTAAAAATAACCACACCTATCAGCCCTCACATGTAATTTTGCCCCTTTTTGTAAATCTGGCCCTTAGTGTTTTGAAACTGGACGTGATGAGCGAGAGGTGGATCTGATTGACACACTGAGGGACACCGCAGTCACATGATAAACCTATACCCACAGCTTCCTGCTCCTTTCTAACCCGAATGGATCATAACTTCCAGAGTGAACATCACGATTTATTCAACAAGACCTGAAACCAGCGACTGACGATGGACGGTGTTTCCTGAGCTCAGAGATCAGGTGAGCAGGAGGCTCATTTTTCTCATAGGCTTCTAAACACTCAGAGGAATCGCCCCCTGCAGGACATGAGAAAGAATGCAGGTTTAAGGCACTTCAGAGTTGGTTTCACTTATAAGAGCCTGAAGACCAGAAATGGCTTCATCTGCTTCATAGAGGTGCCAAACTGTTAGCAAGCATTGAAATAAACTACCCATGTGTTTAAGGGCTGATGAAGACACTGCAGGTGGATTTCAAACATCTGGATTCATTGGTGACCAATCAAATCAACATGCCTGGATTAGCCTGGCAAGAGAATGAGGATCTCATCATGATTAGCAGTCATATTCCTGTGACGGCTAAATTGGCCGAAGATCTCCACGGATAACCTGAGCACCATTTCAGCAAGAATAAAAAATAGATTTGGGTTATGCTTTAAAAACTCTCAGCCTGGGTCCCATGACAGCTCAAGTTCAGCCAAAGTCATCTGAGAGGGAATCATTTTCCACTGAACTCCCTTCCTCAGTGTCTCTGGAAAGTTTCAGTGTCACTTTGAGTCGTTGCTGTTCTTCCTTTCATTAGCGTGCAGGATGGAGCGATGCACATTACCCACGACGTATGCAGAGCATGCAGCTGCTGGATGTCATGAACACAGAATACAGAAAGATTTGGACTCCTGAGCACACAGAAAACATTAGCAGGTGCTGGAAGTAATTATTCAGAGTTTTATGGCTCCGTCACAACTGACGAGAATATTTGCATCTCCTTTATTTATGTGCAGCGGTGACTAAGTGTAGCTGCTTAGACGGCTCCAAATGTGCTCATTGATTCTGACGCTGTATTAATTTAACATTAAATGGGGTTATTTGTGTAAACAACAGATCCGGCATGCCCAGCCAGAAGATGCAAAGACAAAAAAAAGAAAGAACATTTTGAAGCTGCAGGGTGGAAACAATCAAATCATACATCATGCAGGAGGCAGTGAGACAGGAAACACCCGGTGAGCCCATTCCCGGAAGAAGCACAGCAAACGTGAGCGAACCAGATAAAAACAGCTGACTCAAACATGAAGTAAATCATTGTTGAAATGTGTCATACATGTCTGTGGCTCTCTCAGTGCAGTTACATGAAGTATATTTTTCCTCAGTCTTGCCTCTAACTCTGCGAGCATGGCTTTAGTTGAAGAAACGCAGCATCAAACTACGCTGATACATAAAGAAACAGCTTGCTGCAGTTAGAGGATGAACTGAGGGGCTGCACCAAGGCCTGGTATGAGATAAAGAAGGATTATTTTGAATTGTGAATCATGCAAAGCTACTCTAGAATAGAAATTTGGAGCTGGAAATGAGCAGATGCAGATGAGCAGGTCCCTTTTAACTAACAAACCCTCTGTGTAAAAATCCTGCTTTGTCTTGGCCCGATGTGGTTCAATAACACCGTCAAAGCAGTCCAACTCCTCAGTGACAAGAAACAAAGAGCTGCCGAGTTACATAAATACATTAGTTGGATAAAAAACACAAAAGACAGCAAAAATAGTGAGGCACAGTTAGAAACATGATTAGAAAATTAAGAACAATCATTTCATTACAGAAACAAACAGCTTGTTAAAAAAACGTCCAGGTAAAACAATAAAACACCTCAAACACCAGGAATCAAAGCAGAGAGACCAAACTCTGCAGCAACCATCTGAATTCACAAAGAGACCAAACTCTGCAGCAGGAATCCTAAAAAGCTCTATTCATGTACAATTTGTTGGAAACTGAGAGAAAAATGAGTCAAAGAACTTTGCTGCATGAATCAAGGTTCAATTTTCACAATTTTACAATCAAGAATTCAATGCAACATCTTTTTCTAAAGCACATATAGACGTACGCAGCCCCGGGTTAGAGAGCTGCTGCGAACGAGGAGGTTTTAACGACAGTGTTGGAGTGAGTCTGCAATCAGCACACAAACGCCTCCTTTCTTTGCATAAAGGCTGAATTTTCTCTGAGTGGAGTCTGAAAAGGCTGGAGAAGATGGGCACCTTTTGACATGAGAGATCTGTGGGGATTGTTCACAGTGAGCATGTGTGAAATGTGCTGTGAAGCCCAAATATTAAAGCTTTTTTTTAACACCTGGAGGAAGATTTTAAAATGTTGTTCTGAAGGCTGCAGGTTTCCAGTGGAGGTTCAGGACTGAAGTCATATGAACCGATGTTTTCTCCTGGTCTGTGTTCTGGATCAACAAGTAGTTTTAACTCAGAATACTAATAAGCATGACTTACACCGGTCCTGCCTGGATTCACTCAATTCAATTCAATTCAATTCAATTTTATTTATATAGCACCAAATCACAACAAGTCGCCTCAAAGTGCTTTATATTTTAGGGTAAAGACCCTACAATATTAGACAGAAAACCCCAACAGTCAGACGACCCCCTGTGAGCAAGCACTTGGCAACAGTGTGAAGGAAAAACTCCCTTTAAACAGGAAGAAACCTGCGGCAGAACCAGGCTCAGGGAGGGGCAGCCATCTGCCGCAACCGACTGTGGGTGAGGGGGAACAGAAGAGAGCAGAGGGAGACAGGACAAAAGACACACTATGGGAGAGAGCCAGAGTTTAATAATAACTTATAAATACTGAGGCAATAATAAAGTTAGTACAGAGATTCTGGGAAGCCAGAGAATAAAGCTATGGAATTCCCTGAAAATGTGACTTTCATTTAGCACTACCAGGCAGGCTGCTATTATGGTTTAGAGTAAAATGTGTCAGCAACTAAAGGATATTTGATCATCTTGAGCGCAGTCTATGCAGATCTTTGTGACCAGATATTTGCTGATATAATGGCATTCCTTTCAGTCTTAGCTAGATATTGTATTAAGGGCAAATCTGTATGTATACTAATACACTCAATCGTAATCATTTACTTCCACCCCTGACACCTACCCCCAGGGATGATATTGGCTGTCTTGTGTTATGCTAGGTTTACCTTTGGAGTCCCTTTGGGATCCCTACAGACTCCCATGTTAAAATGCCCACGTTTACGGCATGTACAAAAAAACACTTTTTGCCTCTATGGATAGTTTCCCTGATCATAACAATTTTAGAAGGGGTTAATTTTTTTCTAACTCATCCATCTGGATACTGGGACACTTTGATTGACAGATGTCTTGACACAGACAGCTGAGCATTGTCTGCTAGGCCTCACCTCTTCTAATTGGAGTCACTGAACTGCATCTTTTCATGGTGTTTGTGCTGTTGGTTCCTTTTGGGGTATTTACATGGAATTATGTGACAACTAATATGACCTGCTGTGGGTTGCAACCAATCCAAAAAAAATTGTGTTTCCGTTTTGGTGATGGAAATTCTGGCATTTCATTAGTATGTTACTTAGTACTAAGTAGTCAAGAAGGGGTGGGACTTTGGAAACATTTTTGATACACTGTCGACAATGGTGAAGGAAAGACTAAATCTGGATGATAATGACAAGCCAGTTATTTATGAAAAAAAGAAACACTGCCTGTTAATACAGATCCTTATAAGCATGCAGTGTGACATTAGCATTTAGCTTAATAGTAATACCTTTTAGAAGCTGGTTATGCATACCTGACAGCTTTCTCTCATATGCTAAGGCCATCTCCTGGCAGCCTCCCATTTTGTTATTTCTCCCAGGAATCTCCCTTAATTTACGTGACCCTCAAACTTTATTTTGAATAATTGGAATACATGCCTCAGTAAGTTTTGTGTGTTCTTCTGTTACTCAAGTTGCCAAATTCTCTGTGATATGCAGTCTACACACACAATACAATGTCAACCCATCTGTTGGAGCAACCTGGCAACACATAACCTGATTCAAGGGGCCTACACTGCTAATCTGTGCGCAGACACACCATGGATGCTGAATTAAGCAGCTCGCTGTCTTATCTGTTGTACCACTTCAGCTCTCTTTACAGACACAGTAAAGAGCGAGACTTTAAAAACACATGAAAATAAATAGTGGTGAGTCAGACCATATGCGTGACTCTGCAACAATTGCTCAAATAGTTGGAAAGATATTCACCGATTCGAACTTCCCAAATTAATAATGCATAGCTGAAATGATAACAAAACCTCTTTCTTCACTGGAAACATTTGAGACACTTAACCCATTATTGCCTTGTGTGACTTACAACCCCCCAACCCCTCAAAAAAAAAAGAAATCATGAAATATCAATCTACAATAGATAATAACTCTACCTGTCATTTAAATATATTTAATGAAGAGGGCAATGTTTTCCCTAAGATTTGGTGAAGTGGAAGTATTACACTGAAAACTCAGTTACTCTGTATCTTAATGAATGTGCTTATTTATGTTTTGCTTTAAAGGAAAATGGACAATTATAAGGAATAACTAATTGTCATAATTGGGTGCAGATAATTCTATGATTCATCTCTTTGTCAGTTTTAGCCCTTAATATTTCCCGGAGTTTTCACACTGACTCATGCCGCTTGTGCAGTGATTCACACATGCGTTGAAAAATGTCAGCTTCCATCAGCCACCAGGCACATTGCTCTGCAACTGTGCTGCTGAAATCTTTCCTTCATTATCTGAAATTAAAGCATGCACAGAAATGAATGCAAACTGATGAATACCTCAGCAGCTGTCTTTTTAAAGCTTCAGAGAATCAGCATGTGATCGAACCAGAATGGCTGATTGCTGCCATTTATTCATTTAATAGCTTTTCTACCCTAGATATTTTTGACAAAAATATTATAATGTTACAATATTTTCCCTGACCTTCTCAGAGGTAAATGTCAGGACATTTGTGCTACTTTTACCCGCACAAATGCTCCGTCTAAATTTATATCTCTGGATTTGAAGCTATTTTTCAACATGCATTGCATTGACTACTGTTCTAGCATAGTTTGCTTAGTTTCTCTCTGATTAAACATATCTCCGCAAAGTCATATTGCCCTGCTAGGCAAAATGTGTTCTGTATGAAGATATGAAAACACATTTAATGTTTCACACAAAACATCATGTGGAACTACAGCACTGGAAAAAATTAAGAGACCACTGCAAATCTTTCAGAAATCAGCATCTCTACATATATGACAGTCATTCCATTCCAGTGTCTCTTGAATTCCAACACAAGCACACCTGTTTCTACCTAATAAGGTACTGATGAGGTGATCACCTGAACCAAATCTTATTTAACGAGGAAAAGTATAAAAACCATTGCTGTGGTCATCACTATCCTCTTGCAATAGGACCAACTGGATGGCAAAAACAGTGCTAGTAGTACATCAAAAGTAACTGGAATAAAATAATTAACTATTGACCATGCCAAAAGAAATGAAAAGAAAAGTTTTGTGTGAGGAAAAGAAGGGTTCAATTCTGGCTTTACTGGCAGAGGGATACAGTGAGTGTCGGGTTGCTTCCATCCAAGACGATTTCTAAGACGGCGGTTCATAAGAACAAGAGTCAAGCAGCAGACATTGGGAACAACAAAGCTACAGTCTGGCAGAAGCCGAAAACGACTCTCCACTGACAAGGATGACCGTCACCTCATTCGAATGTCACTCAGGAACTGTAGGATGACATCAAGTGACCTACAAAAAGAATGGCAAATGGCAGGGAACCGAGAGCGGTTCAAAACAGGCTCCTAGAGGCAGGGCTCAAGTCGTGTAAAGCTAGAAAAAAGTCCTTCATCAATGAGAACCAAAGAAGAGCCAGGCTGAAGTTTGTAAAAGACCATAAGGATTGGACCATTGCGGACTGGAGTAAAG